>JAZHYW010004059.1:0-12357 GCA_037355805.1 Ixodes ricinus
GAAAATATGGATGAAAAGGAAGATGATCTCGGAACAGTTCTGGAAAACATGATTGGCGCTGTTGATTTAAAGATTTACAATGCCACAGGATGTGCAAGACAGTCATAGCTTTACCACAGTTGTCGCAGAGCTTAACGTCCTCATTGCAAAGAAGGTGCAGGTGAGTCAAACGGGTATGCCCTATTCTTAAGCGGCAAAGAAGAACTTCAATGTGACGGTTTTTATGAAAAGAGCTCTCCCATACCCCCAGAAGGGGCTTGATGACGTGGAGCTTGTTCTCTTTTTCCATATCCCAGTCCAGCTGCCATGACTTCATAATAAATTTCTGTATGAACAGTTTCAGGTCTTGGTGTGGCAGGCCAAGGGACAGTTTTGGGCACTCTTTAGCAGAGGCAGCAAGCAAGTCTACTTTCTCATTGCCAGGAATACCCACGTGGCTTGGGACCCAGCAGAATTTTATCAGGTGTCCTTGTTGAAGTGCTCGATTTAGCCGAACCCGAAGACGTTGCACAAGAGGGTTCTTGCTGTCTGTTAAGGACAAAATTGCTAGAAGAACGCTCTGGGAATCGACAAACAGAATTGCTTTCATGATATTGTTCTCTAATAAATACTCCACAGCCATTAAAATGGCGTACAATTCGGCTGTAAAAATACTTGCAAGAGTGTTGAGTTGTCGAACTTTCCTGAAAGTAATGGAATAAACCGCACATCCCGCAAAAGTTGATGTTTTAGACCCATCAGTGTAAAAATGCAAATAGTCCTTGTATTTCTGTTCCAACCCGAAAAACTCCTGTTTAAGAACAATTGGAGAAACAGCTCTCTTTCTGTACTTGGACAGTGACCAGTCACAGGAGATTGGTAGAAGGTCCCAAGGCGCAACTCTCTCATTGCTCTTCAGCAAAGCAGCCTCACTAAAGGGAAGATGGAGCGATGTTGTCATCCCTTGAACTCTGAAACTCAGTGGCCGAACAATACTAGGCTTGTTTTCAAAGAGTCGGAAGGATCTAGAAGGTTGGAGGGCATCAAAAGTGGGATGTTGAGGATAGCTGAATATCTTGTAAGCATAACAAAGACTCAAATATTGCCTTCGTCTTTCCAGGGACATTTGATGTGTATCAGCATACAAGCTCAGCACAGGTGATGTTCGAAATGCCCCCGTGGCAAGTCGGAGCCCCAGATGATGGACAGGGTCCAACATCTTTAGGGCAGACGGACGCGCCGACCCATAAACAATCGCGCCATAGTCCAGGCGGGACCGCACCAAGGAGTTATAGAGTCGTAAGAGGCACCGTCTGTCAGACCCCCAGGACGTATGCGACAGGACTTTGAGGATGTTTGATGAACGTAGGCATTTATGCTTCAACTCTTTCAAGTGGGGTATAAAAGTGAGCTTTTTATCAAATATTATCCCTAAAAACTTGTGTTCCTCCTTTACAGATATAGTAACGTCATTCAAGTGCAACACTGGATCTGGAGACAGGCCACGGCGGAGTGAAAAGGGAACACAGATTGTCTTTTCGGGGGAGAACCTGAAACCATTTTGATCGGCCCATTTGCTCATCTTATTGATTGTGAGCTGCAATTGCCGTTCACAGCTGGACAGGTTACAAGAAGAAAACAATATCTGCACATCGTCAACATACATTGAATAGGATACAGATGGTGGTATAACCTTAGCCAGACTATTAATCTTCACAGCAAAGAGTGTAACGCTTAACACTCCGCCCTGAGGGACGCCATTCTCCTGGAGAAAAACATCCGACAGGACGGAGCCCAAACGCACCTGGAAGGTCCAACCCGTCAGGAAACTTTGAATGCAGCGAAGCATGCGACCTCGGACACCATACGAGTACAAGTCTCGAAGGATCCCGTACCTCCAAGTAGTATCATAAGCCTTTTGGAGGTCAAAGAAGACGGAAACACAATGCTGGCGATGGACAAATGCTTCCCGAATAGAAGTCTCCAGGCGGACAAGGTGGTCAACAGTGGAGCGGCCCATTCGGAAGCCGCACTGATTTCTATCAAACACACCCTCTGCCTCCAAAAAGTGTACAAGACGGCGATTAATAAGTCTCTCATAGGTTTTGCCCAGGCAGCTTGTCAATGCAATTGGGCGATAGCTTGTCGGTAAAGAGGGGTCTTTGCTGGGTTTCAGTAGAGGAATTATGTGTGCCATTTTCCAACAGTCAGGAAAACATGCAGCATCCCACAATAAATTAAAAAGGTGAGCAAACTGTTTAGAGATTCAGGCGACAGTCTCCTTAGCATCTCGTATTGAATCCTGTCCGGCCCAGCCGCAGAGTCTTTTTTGACGCCGAGAGCCAGTTCAAGCTCACACCGTGTGAATGGCTTGTTATATGGAACACCCTGAGCACCAGACAAAGAAATGGCTTGTCTTTCTGCTGCTGATCGAAACCTCTTAAAAGATTCACTATAATTGGCCGAGTTAGACACTTCCTCGAAGTGTTTACCAAGAACATTTGCTTGTTCCTTAAGCGATGTAGCTGATGGAAAAAGGGGTATCCTGAAAGACCGATAGTCTCCCTGATCTTCCTAAGACGATCCCACACTTCCTTTGAAGAAACGAAACTACTCAAAGAGGTCACATATTTTCTCCAAGAACTGCCTTTAGCTCGCCTTCGCGTCCAGCGAGCTTTGGCTCTTCTTTTCTTGAATTCAAGTAAATTCCTAGGAGTGGGATAACGTCTGAAGATGCACCATGCCTTGTTTTGCGCCTTGCGTGTTGTGGAGCAGTCCTTGTTCCACCATGGCTTGCATCTCTTGGGGAGTCGTCCAGAGGTCTGGGGGATACTGTGTGATGCGGCATTTATAATCGCTTCAGTAACATACAGGGTGGCATCTTCAGGGCTCATGTTTACAAGAATAGACGAGTCGATAAAAGCCTCCAAACAAAAAATAGACCAGTCAGCCTTTTCCAATTTCCACCTTGGGAGTCGTGTCGGAATAGAGGGAATTGGCATTGTACTTTCTAAAACAATAGGAAAATGATCACTTCCAAAAGGATTATTTAAAACCTTCCATGAAAAACATGGAAGTAAAATTGGTGATGCAATGGAAAGGTCAATAGATGTAAATGATTGATGAGCTGCACTAAAAAATGTGGGATCCCTCCCATTAAAAAGACACAGTCCAGATGATAATAAAAAACGCTCTATGACGCCTCCACGTGAATCCTGGCGAGCACTACCCCACAAAGGGTGGTGGGCATTAAAATCGCCTAAAATTAAAAAAGGTTGAGGTAATTGTTTTACAAGTGACTCAAGTTCACTGATATGCAGTGGAGAGTTAGGTGGCAGATAAAGTGAAACTACCGTAATCAAACGGTCAACAAGAAGGCGTACAGCTACAGCCTCTAAGGGCGTAGAAAGGGGGACCTCCGAGCAAGCAACACCACTCTGCACCACTAGTGCCACTCCTCCCGACATATTAGGGGGAGTCTATCTTTCCTAAAAACTTGGTGCCGACGTAAAATCTGCGTATGAGTGTTATTTAAATGTGTTTCTTGCAGGCTGAGTGCAATGGGTCTCAGCTCGTCCATAAAATAATTTACATCATCAATATTTCTCATTAGGCCACGGCAGTTCCACTGCATAAAATGGAAATTGGTCATTCTTTTAAAAACGAGTTAAAATGTGAGTAAAGAAGAAACGCTGGGAGAATAAGTAAAAGTTCTAAAGCTGCCGCATGTGGCAAAAATTAATTTGCAATGTCACGTTGGTGGGGTCACCGGTTTTTTGCTTTTTTGCTTACTCTTAATAGTCTGCCACTCCATGTCGTCTTGGTCAGACGCATGAGTGGAGACTTCACACTCATCCATGGCCTCAGTTTCCTGAGGCGAGGCTTTTCCTGCTAGGTTTGTTAGGGTTTGGGGAACGGGGCGCCATGCCCCGCCCACGACCAGCCAAAGGGGCAGAGGAGGTGCTGGGCGAGGCGTCACCCAGGTCCACCCGTTCCTGCCCCTTTGGCACTGCAGGCGCGGCACGAGAACCATGCCGCTCCTTCGATGATGCTCTCTCCAGGGAGTGTGGGCGGGAGTGCCGACCCTTCTCCCTGGAAGGAGACTGCGGAGGAGGGACGGTTGCGGTAGCCACCGGCCCATCCTGGGTCTCGGAAACAGCCTTAGAGGAAAAAGGCTGTTGTCCCGTTGGAGTGCGAGGGTTTGCACTCTGGCTGGGAGAGTCGGTAGACCGCCCAGCTGAGATTGCACGCCCCGGAAGCTGAATCTTCAGCTGGGGCGTGGGGACTGCCGTGGCTTCCCATAGTCCAGAAAGGACGTCTGGGTTGCCACTGCAACCTTTAGTGGTGCAGGTCCCCGCTGCACCACTTGGGCGTAGCCGCCTTTCCGCATGAATGCAAAGCGACGGCGTGCTTCCGGATAAGAAAGGTTTTCTTTGACTTTCAAGGTGAGGACCTCTTTCTCGTCTTTCCATGTCTTGCATGATCTGGAATATGCTGGGTGAGGTTCTGAGCAGTTTACACAGTGTGGGTTGTTGGTACATGCACTCGGCTTCATGGTCAGTCTTGCTACACTTTGCACAGGTGGCCTTTCCACGGCAGCTTTGAGAGCCATGGCCAAATCTCTGGCACTTGAAGCATCTACGGGGGTTTGGCACATAAGGCCGAACCCTGCAGCGCAGGTACCCAGCCCTCACAGCTTCAGGAAGGACGGTCGATTGGAAGGTGAGTACAACATGTTTTGTCTTCAGCTCGTTCCCGTCACGACGGATGGTGATACGCCTTGCAGCTGTGACGCCTTGGTCGGAGAGGCCTTCAACGATTTCACTCTCAGAGCTGTCAAGAAGGTCATCCTCAGATATAACTCCTTGAATGCTGTTTAAAGTTCGGTGGGGAGAGACAGAGACGTCATAATCAGAAACAGATGTTAAGACCTAGTAGTGCACTACTCTGCTGATTCGTTTCCACCTCAACAAGTAAATCGCCAGAGCTCATTTTCTTTGCCTTGTAGTTTTTCCCAATTGCACCTTCAAGCACCTTTGCAACTAAGAATGGGGACATTTGTGAAAGTTGTTTATCGCCTTCAGAATGAATCACTAAAAACTTGGAGAATTTTGGAGGAAGGTCAGATGTCTTTGCAGTGATGGCTTCGGTGCGGACCCTTTTCAGGGCCCGATCAGTGGTTTTTTGCTTAGAACCCATAAAGATGGGAGGAAAATTCAGTGCCCGGGTGCACCGCCCACCACGGAGCCCAACAAGGGGGTAGGTAATGTGCCATAGCAAGAAAGGCTTGGCTGACACAATTACTCTACCAGTGCTGCCCGGGCACTATAACCTAGTGTGGATGCAGGGACAGGACCTGTTTCCACTCAAGGTTAGCCCTTGCCGCCTAAGAAGGTGAAAAAGGAAGGAAGAGAGTGTAGAAGAAAAGAGAAAGAGGTGGGAGGAAAAGTGAAAGAAGGAAGAAGAGGGTAGAAGAGGCGACTGACTGAATCATCCTGGTCGGGCCAAGCCAGGACACCCGTCTACGAGAAGCAGGGGCCGAAGCGGTGTATTGCCTCGCCCGGGGGCCCCGAAGGGTCCAAACATACCCCGGGCTCAGCTCAACCACCAGGGTCCCCTTTTCCCCGGACACGGGTACGCCACGCACAGCCAGACGTGGGTGGGCGAACCCACATGGCTCGGGGTTCGTAGTGACGCCACTCACCAAGCACCTACTATAAAGTAGGTGCCCCCTGCGTGCGGGTATGGTGGCCCACGTGGCTGGGGTCCGTGGTGACGCTACTCACCAAGCACCTAGCACCTAAGGTGCAGGCGCCCCCTGCGGGGCTCGGGGTCCGTGGAGACGCCACTCTCCAAACACCTGCTTTCACAGGTGCCCCCTGCGGGGCATTTTATCTTTCTCGTGTTTGCTTAAATTCAACCAATTTTGCCGGTCCACCTTAAGGAAGGTGTATCAGGGAGGAACAGAGACAAGCTATTTTCAAAAAACAACAGGGCAGCAAAAGTGACTAAAGATACAGCCCAGGCACTCTGGGGTACTGAGAGGTTCTCACAGAAAGCTTACAGAAGGCAACTGGCACAAAGGTATCACGGGAATCCTGGTGCAAGAGTAAGAAAGGAAATGTCTCCAAAAAGGGTTGCCCATGTCTTTGGTGAGTAACTGAGGGGCCTTGATTCTTTAATATGATGCTAATTTTATTCTTTTAGAAATAGTCACACACTGGGGTCAGATAAAGAAAGTGGATGTCAGCAGTTCCCCGGCAAACACGAATACCATCTTGTCTGAGAAAATTCAAGATACAAGAAACATTGCCTCCTCTCCAGCATTTTCTTGCTAAAGTGGCAGGAGGTGGGAGGACCTTCCTGCTGAACTCAATTTGTAATGGGTTGCCAAAGGCACTGTAGCGCTTTTTGACGAGGACAAAAGAAAACAAGACAAGACAGACACGAGCGCTGACAGCAACTAATTAATCAACATGGAAATTAGGCATATAGTATGAGGCACCGCAACGCTGCTGTCGTGACGGTGGATGACCTTTTAGATCTACTCTCATTTTATCTTAAGTCTACTCTCGCGGAATGGAACAAAGACACGTACCTTCAAAAGGAACGTATTTGTATCGGCTCATGTCTAGAGCCAATTTGAAGTGACATTTTTTTAGCTTATCATGACAGAGTCCTTTCGGACTCCCTGAGCGCTTTTAACATAAGGAAGTGTTTTAGATTTGTTGATGATTTTTAGTATTTCTTAACTATGACTCAACACATTTCCACTCGGTGGTGGTTGGTTTCTAACTATTTATTTATTTATTACATGTACCCCACAGCGCCCGTGAAGGCATTATAGTGGGGGAGGGGCAAAAGAATAAAAACAAAGGGCGTCACAGAACATTAAGTAAAAGCACTCGCAGCCTGCAGCAAGGCATAGAACAACATGAAACAACATGAAACCGGCCCTGCGAAAATGTAACGCAGAGAAACGCGCTCATTGTTGCACCAATATACACGTAACAAGGAATAACACATAACGAAGACAACATACATTGAGTGCTAAAGGCCAAGCAGAGCTTGAAAAATGTTTGAGTTGTTTTTCTCTAACACTAATTCCTCCGGTAATTCATTCCAGCTCTGAATAGTGCTCGGGAAGAAAGAATGTTTAAAAATGTCAGTTTTGGATGAGAAGGGTCTAATTTTCCTCGAGTGATCACGTCTTTGGGAAATGAAATGTGGTTCAAGTAAGTATGTTCCTTTATCAATTCCAGAGAGTTCGTAATGGATCGCGTGTAGTAGTTTTAATCGAAGGCATTTACGGCGAGTTTGGAGAAGCTCCCACTTGAGCTCCTCTTTTAAGGCGGTCACGCTTTGACGCCAATTATAGGAGTTAAGAACGAACCTGGCAGACCTATTCTGAATACTTTCTATGTCGTTGATGAGGTACTGTTGGTAAGGGTCCCATAGCTCGGAGGCATATTCAAGAATCGGCCTGATGTTCGTGAGGTAAAGGGTATTTTTTACTTCGCGTGGGCAATCTTTAAAGTTACGCCTGATGAAACCTAACATCCGGTTTGCCTTAGCTGTCATATATTCTATGTGGTGATTCCACGAAAGATTATGAGAGAAGTAGACGCCCAGGTATTTTACTTTGAGTGACAAGTTGATTTCAATGCTGTTTATGTTGTACGTGGTAATTACAGGTTTTTGTTTCTTCGTGAACCTCACGAAGTGACATTTCGCTACATTCAATTCCATTCCCCAAGTGAAGCACCAGCTCGCTATACGATCGATGTCCTCCTGGAGGGCAGCACATCCATCGGAATCTCTTACCGCGCGATACATAACACAGTCATCTGCATACAACCGTATAGAAGATGAAACGTTTTCAACAATGTCATTAATAAATATCAAAAATAGAAGCGGTCCCAACACGGAGCCCTGGGGCACACCGGAGGTAACTGGGGTAGAATCGGACAGATTCCCGTTAATTACCACTGCTTGAGTCCTAGATCTAAGATAGTCAACGAGCCATCCAGAAACGTTAGGAGATATTTTGAGGGCTGACAATTTGTGGAGAATAAATTTGTGTGGTACAAGATCAAAGGCCTTCCTAAAGTCAAGAAAAATACAGTCTGTCTGAAGGCCCTTGTCATATGCATGTGCCAATTCGTGAAAAAATTCTACCATCTGGGTTGTGCAAGACAATCCCGGGCGAAATCCATGTTGGAAAGGGGTGAAGAAATTGTTAGCGTTTAAATGCTGTACAATGCTGGTGTAAATGACGTGCTCCATCAGTTTGGAGGACGTGCTAAGGAGCGAGATAGGCCTATAATTTTCTACTTTGTTTCTGGGACCATTTTTATGTACGGGCACTACATATGCTTCTTTCCAAGCGCTAGGCAAAGTACAATCAGAGAGTGATTTAGTGAACAAGACATATAAAAACATTGCAATCACACCTGAACATTCTCTGAGAACCCTATTTGGTATGCCATCAGGACCAGTTGATTTATTGGGGTTAAGTGATTGTAGAAGTTTAACTAGACCATCAGAGTTAAGCACAAGTTCCTTCATATCGTGTAACGGGGTGGCGGTAGGGGCCATAGCGGGACAATCATTTGAGCCAGGGAATGGAGAAAATACCGACTGGAAGTATCTACTGAAACAAGTTGCCTTCTCCTGGCCATCGTGCAGGGTCTGACCAGATACATCAATCGGCGGGATACCAACTTGGTCTTTCTTGTTGCTCTTTACCAACTTCCAGAATTCCTTGGGACTTCTCTTTAGGCGGTCACTTAGAGTGCTATGATAAATCCTCTTAGCGATTTTTAGTTTGACTTTAAATAGTTTCCCTAGGTTACGTAACCTTGCCAGTGATGCTGCATTAGGCGTTCTGCGATGTGTTAGATATGCACGTTGCTTCTTATGCAATAAACGGCGCAGATTTTTATCTATCCATGGTTTGTGGCTTCGCTTCTTGGGTCTAATTACTTTGTTCGGAATATAAGTGTCCATTAGAGCTATGAGCTTAAACCTAAAGAGTTTCCACAAATTGTCAACATCCATCTCGTAGGAGCCCATTTCAAATTCGGCAAAAAAGTCGAACAATTCATCTGCAAGATCAGCATAGTTTCCCTGGTTATAAAAATGTACTTTCCGTGGACATGGTCGTACCGCCATAACACGCTTGCACTTCACTCTTGCAGTTACTATGTCATGATCACTGATTCCTGGAAGGTGGGTGACTGAGGATATAGCTGTCTGGGAATTACAAAAAAGAAGGTCAAGCGTGCTCGAGCGCTTCGAGACAGCTCGGGTCGGTTCCGTAACGTGTTGAATCAGTCCAAAGCTTGAAACAAGATGGGAAAATGTGGAGTACAATACTGAAGAGTTGCAGTCACTAACTTGGCCATCACGCCAGGTAACATCAGGGAGGTTAAAATCGCCTCCCAATACTAGGTAATCACTTGCAATAGAAGATAGTATATCGGATAAGTACATTAGTGACTCATTGTTTGATCCAGGCGGCCGGTAATATGAACCAACAGCTAGAGTCTCTCCAGAGGACAGATAAATTTTACACCAGACAGATTCACAAGTTGGGCGGGATACATTTAATTCCGAGCTCTGAAGGGCACTGGAGACCAGAACAAAGACGCCGCCTCCATGCGTATTTCTATCTTTGCGATAGGCAACATACTGCTCAGGGAAGATCTCAGCGTCACTTATAGCCTCTGATAACCAAGATTCGGTACCTATTACAATGGACGGTTCTGTTGTTGATACAAGTTCTGCAAACTCATCGATTTTGTTTTTTATACTCCGACAGTTGATTAGAAGTACATCGAGGTTCGACTGGTTATCTCTTAACTTTAGCCTTTTCCGCGGAACTAGTTATGCGCTTCCCTGTAGTGCGGGTGCAGAGTTTTGTAATTTATTTCGGCGTTGTGTTGTTTCATCCCACGTAAATGCTTCACCATTTATAAATAACTTGTCGTACCGTAAGAAGACTTTATCATCTGATGTACGTGTGCCCTTTATACTGTCCCAGAGTTGCCTACGCACAAGCTGGACCCTACGGGAAAAATCCTCGGATAGGAATATTCTCGTACCCTTCAGCCTACGTGAATTGCGGAGCAGGTTTAGTTTTTCATTAAAGTCATAGAGTCGCAAGATCACAGGTCGTGGCCTGCGACCATCAGCTCTCCCAATTCTGTGAATACGCTCGACGCTGGTAACCTTAAGTCCTAGCTTGTTCTCAAAAATTTCGGTAAGCACCAGTCCTTTCAGCGATTCTGTATTTTCATCTTGAGACTCTTCAATTCCGTGGATGATTATATTATTGCGCCTTCCTCTGTTTTCCAGGTCGTCAACTTTTTCCGTTAATGCCGCTACAATATCCTGGAGTTGCCTTACGTTCTTATCACACTGCTCTACCTTTTCGGAAGTCGCCGTTAGCGCGTTCAATCTGGATTCAATCACCTCCAATCGCCTGTTGGAATCGGCCATGTGCGTCTCAAGCTTTGCTTGCATTGAGCTTATATCAGCGGAAATGCCTTTTTGGTTCTCCAGAATTGCAGCGAGCTGTTCTTGCATTGTAGGACCGGGGTTTAGTTCGACATCACCACTTAGGAGTAAGACTAAGAGACAGAATGTGTCAAAGCAACCCGTAACACTCGCACACAGCACTTTTGGGCAGGGCAGCACAACAAGACATAGACGATTGCTCTTGAATGTGGGAATGCAATAAGGCTCACCAACCTGAAGCAGGAAAAGAAGCGGGTTCAGGCACGTCCGTCTCATTGCCGTGCTACCCTGCCCACTGACGAAAAGCCGGCGGGGGGCGTGGGTTCGTATCTCAGTTGATGTCGATGACGATAAGGCGGCTGGCAAAGCCCGAGGAGCAGTCATCGTCGCCGCAAACCACTGGTCGCTGACGAATCCGGCAGCGTTGTAGACAGAGCCAGGCACAAGAAATCTTTCCTCGTAGTCAGTGTAGTTCACACGCGCTGGCACGTACCAAGAGCCACGATCCGACACCGGGGCGAAGCCGCAGGCAAGCACCTGAAGCAGGAAAAGAAGCGGGTTCAGGCACGTCCGTCTCATTGCCGTGCTACCCTGCCCACTGACGAAAAGCCGGCGGGGGCGTGGGTTCGTATCTCAGTTGATGTCGATGACGATAAGGCGGCTGGCAAAGCCCGAGGAGCAGTCATCGTCGCCGCAAACCACTGGTCGCTGACGAATCCGGCAGCGTTGTAGACAGAGCCAGGCACAAGAAATCTTTCCTCGTAGTCAGTGTAGTTCACACGCGCTGGCACGTACCAAGAGCCACGATCCGACACCGGGGCGAAGCCGCAGGCAAGCACCTGAAGCAGGAAAAGAAGCGGGTTCAGGCACGTCCGTCTCATTGCCGTGCTACCCTGCCCAACTATGTTTAGTTACCTAGTTACCTGCCAAACTATGTTTAGTGATGCCCTTCACTCCCTGGAAATCTGGCGTACACGTGGTGCCGGTAGATGGTCGTCATCCGTTTCCTCGACATCAAGCTCACTTTCTTCGAGAGTCAGTGTATGTTGGATGCATCAACCCGGTGTTTCCTCAAACAACCCCTGTCAGTTCTCTTTAACTCCTCCGAATCAAAACTGGCTAAGAGAAAGATTGCTACTTCCAGTGCTTCAACAACGCCCTTTCATAAGTCCTGTCACCATGTGACACATCTGAGTGTCCTGGAGCAGTCTGAACGTCTGTTGAGCGGCTGGCTACCCGGTTGCTGTTCTGGTATTGGTGTGCTAGAGGTGATCCTTAAGAGTCTTCAAACAAAAGCGGCAACACCTGTCCAGATATGTCACTCAAACAGCTCTGGGTACCAACAAATGTGCAGGTCTTCATCATTTGAATAACGATTTGTTTTTCTGCATACCCCAGAGACTATGCAGACCTGCCAACCCTACAATGCTGAAAATATAAGAACGCCAAAACACTACAACTTTGGTGTGCAGAAATATGAAAATATTAGCTTTCGTTCATGTCATCTACCTGCGCACGCAGTATGAGAAATGTTGCCCCCAAGGCCGCGCCACCGCACGGTGCAGGCGTATATCATTAATTACCAAGTCAACACGAAGCATTCCGCCGTGGCAACGCGCTTATGCGACCGCAGGCAAAACATAAACGAGTGGACCGTTGAACAAAATCTGCCGCGAGTATGCGGGTGCGCGCCATCTAGCAAGAGACGCGACTAACAAATTGTGCTTTAGGCAGTTGATTAAAGCATGGCTTTTACCTAAGAGATTCCACCAAAGCACAGCGCATAAGATACAGAAGAAGGCGTTTTTTTGCTTGCAGGTATGCGATGATATTGACAATAACCGTAGCGTAATATCT
>JAZHYW010004060.1:0-30804 GCA_037355805.1 Ixodes ricinus
GAAAGCAACGCTCGGTCACGGAGGCCTAGAAACCTGTTAAAACGGAGGTTCGGGCGAGTTTGTTGTCCATGACTGACAAAGACAAGGGTGCGCTGTTTCCTTGTCAGTCGAGGTCTAGAAAGTTCTTAATTATTTTTGTTCCGGACGTTACTTCTATCCTTTATTCCTGCTTTCTTGTTCTAGAAAGTGTGTGTTCATTCTCGCCCCGAGCGCGCGACGCTCGAGCCTTCCTTGCCGAATCTTCGAGGTAATTACGCACTTTAGATAAGAGGCCGCTCGCGACCTTGTAGAGTCTGTTTCGCCTCAGCATTGGATTCTGCTGTCTCGCTGACTTCGACGCCGGCGACTTTTTGTTGTTAACTTCTGATTCCTTTTTGTTTCGGGCACAACTTCGCCTCATAAAACGTTTAGTTTGCTTCAGTTATCGTCGCCTCATCACTTGTAATTCATGAAAATATCGAAAGTCAAACTGCTACCATGTTCCTTTGATATGAACCCCTGCCCATTTCAATCTGGATGAGCATCGTGCTGGCGTGCGGTTGTCTATCACTACGGCGTGGTGCATGTTAAAATCCCCAGGCCAGCTGTTGTACCGCGGAGGCACCAGACGCAAACTGAGGCCGACTAACTTCCGGCGCTATTAGTATTAGTGGTGGGCCGAACTTTTGCCGAATAAACCTTTTTGACGCCGAATCTTAAGACTAAACGTTTTGCCGAACTATACCCTTTGAAACGGGCGGTAGCTTCCGCCACACTCCAAGAAAAAATGGAGGAAAAAGGTAGCAACGGCGCGTCTTCCTCCCTTCTACTCACGTGCCCCAAGCGGACACGAGAAGAAGAGAGGAACGAGACGTTTTCCTCCTTCTCCAAGCAGACGGGAGAAAGCTTTCGCTATCCCGACTCATCTTCTTTCGGTTTCGTTTCCAGAGCACGTCGCGCACGTTGTTAAATAAATGTTGAGTTGATTGAGCTTCAGCGGCAGAAAAGGCCGCCTGTAATTCCGTCTTCTAGTACAAACGTGCAAAACATTTCGGTTGCATTGACGTTTTTACCACTAATTTTATCAAACGAGTAAACGAAGCCGCTAGAAACAGCGAAGTTCGGGAGCAATGCCAGCAGCGCTACGTACACTGGGTAAGATGGCCGTCTCTGGATTGCGGGACCCACGCGGACATACAGTAGCGGAACCATGCGGAACTGTGTCGACGTTTTAGACGTTATGGAAATCGCAGGAACTGCGTCCAAGGCAGGTAGGTTTTTCTGCCGGCTGCCTGGGTGCCTTCCGTGCTGAGTTCGGTTCTATTTTCCCGTGCCGAGAGCCAACCGGCCTTCAACGTGGTTCTGTATTTCTGCGTGTCAGCAACATAGCAGCAACATCGTAATGGCAGTGTTGTGGGTTGTAAACTGAAGACTGGAATTATCGCCGATATGACCGCGTGTTCGCGTATCAGTACTGTAACAACAAGATGAGATGGCGTAAACTGTTGGGCATTGATGCCGCTGGTCGGGCTGTGATCGGAGGGGGCGGGGTGTCACAGGTTGACATTCCGCTTTACATTAAAGAGTTTAAGACCACTTGAAGGATTAGGTGCAGTTGATTGACGTGCGGATAGTCATCTTGGAACGCTCGTCTGAACGGTAAGCTCCTATCCTACTGTGGCCAATGTGACTGTTGGTCTCCGAGAGCGTTTGCGCTCTAGGGAAAAGACTGAAAAGTACGAAATTATGACGGAAAGTACGTATACTTACAATGTAATTTTAGCATTTAAAAACAGGTAAAATCGAAAATGAAAAAAGCTATCCTTTATTTTGCTTTTTTAAATATACTACGGTTTCGACTCGAGCACTGATCGAGCGCGCCACTTGAGGGCCAAGTGGCGCGCTCGGATCAGCGCTAGAAGTTTTCGAGGTCGCCACGGCGTCGCTCCGTACACTTAACACCTGCCACAAGTCGCGGCTTTGACTGCATTCAAGCCGATCGAAAAGTGATTTCTCTGTCCGTAAAGCATCATTTCCAGCTGAGTGAATATCCGCTCTACAAAGATTAATTCAAAACAGCAATCGCAGCCGTGCGCGAACAGCACAAATAGAAACACAAACACTTCAATAGAAATACTGGCTACGAAATGCCGTGCGGGGAAACAAACTTATGGCTTGGAACGGCATTGGTGCGACTCCATTTATTGTTTTTCAAATAATTACGGCAAGATCGAGCGTGTTCTTTTTAAAAGGAGATTCATCCCCTGAGCCATTAAAATACTCTTAGATGTATGACATTGCTGAAAAAAATCAACATGCTGAAAATATTTTTTATTGCTTAGGGAGTCACCGAAAAGTTCTGTACGTTCAAAACGACCAGTATAAAAGACGGAAACGCAGAGCTCGGGTACACTGACCGGGTGAGTGTGCTGTTGTATTGATGTTTGTATGTGCGATGCATGTGCTTGCGCTGAATATATGTTTAACTGATGCTTGTAGTATGCGTAATGTGTTGCTTGTAGTATGCGTAATGTGTCTACATGTATGAATAATAGATGTTCCCGAAGATCGCGAAGCGGAATGGTGGCGTAAGAAAATGAAAATATTTTTTGTAGTACATTAATTGGGCGGTACCTAGCGTTACCTAGCCTAGCTGCTTGCGATTACTCTGTTTGACCCTGCCATCTGGTGGCAAGCGATTTATCCTCCTTTTACGCTACGCAGCTACACCATAATTTCGTGTTACCGTGCTGAAATGAGCAAAAAAGGCTGCTTCGGATTCGCTTTCTTTAAGAGCGGGTTTTAGTTTTGCGGGTGAATGGTTTACCACTCCTCCGTAATGTGCGGTTGACGCAACGGTTGACGAAGGAATTGTGGCTCGAGGAAAAGCAAAGTTAAGAGAAAGTGCGCGAACTGGGTGCTGGTTGTCTCCGTTCAACATCACAGTGCTGACGATAAGAAGACTGAGTAACTGCATGCTTTCGAAACGCAAGCTTCTTTACCTGCAGGGGGTAGCCGGCTTCGGAAATAAATACAGTTCGCGGAAAGCTCGTGTTACGTTTTTATTTGCTGCTCCTCTCGCTCTGTACAATAGACTTAGTGTTATCGTTAAGCCTTATTGAGCTCGATTTGCTCGATTCGTGGCCGCCATAATGAGATGCAGGCGACGGAGGAACTTTTGCTTCTTTGCTTTAGGGACGAATGTTTCTTCCTTTCTGAAGGAACATATGTGTCAAGACCGTTCCTCCCTTTAGGGAGAACTATACTGACCCATTTCTCTAAGAGTGCACCAGGCCTAAGTCTATAACGACAAAACATATGGTTCGTCCCGCCCTTCTCAGACCAGTTTTCTGCCCCTAACTATAACCAGGGAGTGTACGATATCGTCAGGATAACCTTTGGGGTATCGCTCAAGAAACCTAAAAACATCACCCCTGTCTCTTTTCTCCGGCAAGGAAATAGCCACATTTTTCTCTTGTCAAGTATTGTGAACGTTACCCCAGCACCGGACGCACTGGGAAACAGGGTTGATATTTTGGTCGGACTTACACCTCAGGGAGTTCCAATTTTCTCTCTCCCGACTCTCCCCAGCTGTGCTTGTCATTTGCGCCTCATTCAATAATCTCTAAATCCCTTCTTCCATGCTTCTAATGGCATATTTTTTACTGGAATCCATTTAACTTCCGTCCTTCCATTGTTGCCTTCAAAACTCAGGGCCCCGGCCATATGCTTTACCCCTTCAGGAAGGGCAGGACGAAGCCTCGTGCACTTCAAAACCAAGTGCTCTAGTGTCTCGCTCTCATTATGGCTGGCGGCACATAATGCGTCTGCCTTCAGAAATTTTGACCCTATATGTCCTCGTTTTCAGAACTACCGTTCTCGCCTAAAATACTAAACAACTTCCCAGTGAATTGTCAAACACTTTTTCTTTTCTTATGTCCACTTTTTGCTTACCTGTCTATTGCTAAAGCTAATTGTTTCTAAATTCTTCCATCCCACATTTTTCTTTCTGTCTTTCTTGCTCCTTTTTCAAGTGAAGCAGTCTGCTCAGCCCCACCACTAGCGTGTAGGTGTTTAAATGCAAGCTTTCAGCTTCTGGTCGTTCATTTTGTGTTTAAACTTTTATGTATAATTATTTAAACACCTTTTGTGCCCACCGCGTATCAATAAGTTCGGTCAATGTTCGTTCAAATTTTTACTTACTAATTCCCTCCCTGCTCTCAAGAGAAGCCTAGCCCATGTCACCCTGCACTCACTCATTTGTTGTCTTTCCATGTGCTTCAAGTGTCAATCTGCTCGCGCTTCTTTGTTGAATTTCTAATGCTTTTTGATCTTCTTATTTTACTCACAGTCCCAGATTGCGAGAAGACAGTCCTGGTACCATCACTCTTTTCAGGATACCTGTGGCCACTTCATATATATTATAGTTTCATAAGGCCTTGAGTTTCATAATAGATGAATTTTGTTTCCTTTTTCCAATTATACTTTCCTGATGTTCCTGTAGATATTCTCTTCCCTCATTGAGCCACAACGTAAGCTATTTGCATTTTCCTATGTGATTAATTACTATGTCTTGTATCTTCAAGGGTATATCATTTTTTGGCGTTGAACATCATTACTCCAGACGTTTCACTACTAATACATATGTCCAATGTCCCCCTTTCTCTCCACATATTCCAGCTAGTTTATGTAACGTATCCTTGTTATCTGCCAAAACTACGGTCTCGTGCGCATATATCAGTCCTGGTATAACTTGTCTAATATTCCTCCCTCCTTGTATATAGCTAACATCAATACCTAAGTTGCTCTGCTCTGATGTCTTTTCCATTTCACTGAGATATATAATGAAGAGTACTGGTGACCGTGGACAGCCCTGCCCCAGCCCTCTTTTCATTGCTGCAGGTTGTGTAGTTTGTGCTTCCCATACAATAACTATATTACTGTCTGTGTACACCTGCTGAACAAACGCAACAAAATTTCAACTCAATTATACTCTTTCAGCTGACTCTACATTTTTTCCTGGATCACATTTTCGTAAGCTCCCTTGATATCGAAAAACATAAGCTATTTTTATACATTGAGTGGTGATGAATAACTTATATTTAGGGTTCCGTGTTTTCGGGATTTATTTTTTGTCAAATTCGGAGGGTGTTTATCGGAGTTTATATTTGGCCGAAAACTCGGAATTTTTCGGAGAATATTTTTGTTTAATTCCCTTTTCTCTGAATTTCGGAGCTTAATTACGCAGTGTTTCGTGTTAGAACAAAATGAAATAACTACACAAAGAATGTCCGCAAGTAAACGTATGCCAGATAAAAAAGTCAAACGCGCTTGTATCAATATTTCTTAAGCTGGATTTTGCGTTGGTGCCGCTGTCATTGGCAATACGAATTTTTCCCAGAACAAAAATTGCACAGAAGTGTTGATTCGATAAACATATATACCTTTTGAATTGAATAATGAATATTTTTTATTCAGACAAACGTCTTGGAAGATAGGGCGAAAAGCGACTAGGGTCGCCTGACAAGGGCCCGTCCCCCTGTACAGTCCTCCAGCAATATGTAGCAAAAAAGCGAATCAAAACAAGTACACCAATACACAAAGGCACATTGACATTTGCAAAATGTGATCTAAGAAAACAGCAACACATAAAAATTTCAACATAGATTATGTTACATCTAAAAGAAAACTTTTAAGGTGGTTTTAAACGTGTGTATCGTATTAGAGCCATTATTCAAGGACTGCATTTCAGGATGGTTACTTAATTAATGTGCGATCAGATTAAGTATTTTTGACCACCATAATTGGTGCGTATTCTCGACTGTAGGGAGTGCGTATGACAGTAGGTGTATGTGGATGCCCTGTTGATGCAATTTTCCTGCACGAACTTAGGTTGTAGTTCAATTTTGAGGGGCATGTATATTGCCAATTTCGGAGTGAGTTACTGTTTTACTCTCATATGTCATATTGGCAATTGACCGCACTGCTCTTTTTTGCGATAGAAGTAACTGAGATACACAGGTTTCTGAGCATGTACCCATACTAAACTGCAATAGATTAAACAAGACGGAACAAGAGTATAATAGAGCTGGCGCTTTAGAAAACGGAAGAATATATCTTAGACTACTTATAATTCCAATTGCCAGTCATATGTCGGTTTGAATCCGTTCAATATTCTAAGTCCAATTTATTTATTTGTTTTTTTAAGGATTACTCCTAAAACTTGTGGGTTTTTAGGCAACCAATTTCAGAGTTCCTAAATCGGAAGTTTAGTTTTCGATTAAGATTTTTTTTTCTTTTTTGCTGTAACTATCACATATTTTGTTTTTTCAACGTTTAACTCCAATTCACTGCACAAAAGCCACGCACTTTACTCTATCATCCATTTGTTTGCTAAAGTTTTAAGCTCACTTATGTTCGTACTTGAAAAAAAAAACATTTGTGTCATCTACATAAAAAACAATACCAGGTGTGTGGTATGTTAACGATATCATTAATTTACACCCCAAATACAAGTGGTTTGAGGATTGATCATCGGGAAACCACATAATGTATATTACCGGTTTCTGATTTTTCGCAACCAGAGTGGTGTATCGGACACTTTTTTATATAAAACTTTGAATAGGTTGTAGTACAAGACCTCTTATATCATAATTATAAAGCTTTTTTAAGAATGATTCCATGCTTCATCGAATCAAAGCTTTTTTAGAGCGCAGCTCTTAGGCGCCCGTTTCTGGTTCGAGCGGCGTCGCCGTCGCCGTCGCCGTCGCCGTCGCCGTCGCCGTCGGCGTCGGCGTCGCTGTCGGCGTAACCGCGCGGTGCATGATGGGTAAATTTCCCCGCTGAATTTAGCGGAAAATTTTCCCCGCTAAATCTAGCGGGAATTTTCCCCGCTAAATCTAGCGGGACGTTTTCCCACTAAATCTAGCGGGAAATTTTCCCCGCTAAATCTAGCGGGAAATTTTCTCCGCTAAATCTAGCGGGAAATTTTCCCTGCTAAATCTAGTGGGAAATTTTCCCCGCTAAATTTAGCGGAAAATCTTCCCCGCTAAATCTAGCGGAAAATTTTTCCCGCTACATCTGGCGGAAAATTTTCCCCGCTAAATCTAGCGGAAAGCTTTCCCCGCTAAATCTAGCGGAAAAGTTTCCCGCTAAATCTAGCGGGAAATTTTACCCGCTAAATTTAGCGGGGAAAATCCCCCCCTCCTCGATGTCGCGTGACGCCCAGGCCACGTGACCCCCTTCCCGAGGTCACGTGACCCCCCCCCGTGCCTTCCCCTCCTCCTCAAGAGCTGGGCTCTAATTCGGCGTTACAGGGAGTTGTAAACGGCTTTCACTTTTTTTGTTCTAAAAATACCCCTAATGTATAGGACTTGGTTTCAAAATTAGTTAAAAATATTATTATTAATATTCAGTAAAGCTTCTTCAGTAGATTTCCCTTTCTGAAAACCATATTGCTGTTTTACAATGAAATTATGTTTACTAAAAGTATCCGACAGTCTGGAATTTATTAAGTTCTATATTACTTTTGAGAATATTGGTAATACGGATATGGATCTGCAGTTATTAAAAGGTTTAGTTTGTCCGCCTTTGTGTATCATTGATACTCGGGCGATTCTTAGTTTTTGGACAAAAATCCCCATGCCTAATATTTTATAGCAAATTGCAGAGAAAGGAAGACTAATTATATAAGCAATTGCTCTTATAGGATTAATTTTTAATTCATCATCGCCATATGCGCCGCTGTTTTTAATAAATTTGTCCCGTTAAAAAACTTTGGTCTCTGTGGTTGGTGATAGAATTATAATCATGGTGAATTTGTCGACATATAAAATGCAAAGTTTTTTTCGCCGAACGAAGATAACGCCTGAGCGCATAAATAAACAAAATGGGAATTGAACAAATTTGCAAGTGTTCTACCTGAATAATTATTACCTTTTATTCCAAGGACACGGGGGATAGCGCTACTCAACTTAGACAACAGTTTTCTTGCTGCCTTCCACAATTTCATTGGATGGATTATGTTGAATTGCAATAAATTTAGTTTTGTAAAATTTTGTTTTAGACTTCTTTATGTCGTAGCAGAACTCGTTTTGTATCTTTTTGTAGTCGATCAATTTATTGTCTTTTGTGCTTATAAATGCATCGCCAAGCTTGTTTCGTTCAATTATACGCTTGAAAAAAGATTCCGTAATCTAAGGTTTCCGTGACCTCATGCCCTTTGGCTTTTGTAAACGGAAATGCCTCCTCATAGGCACCTTTTATTTTCTCCAAAAACTTATCATGAAATTTACTGTAGCTCGGCTCATTTTATATATCTTTGCCGTTTATATTCGATACAAGCTCAACAAAGCGTTCGATACTGTAGTCGTTTATATCTCGGCAGTAAGGGCTACTGTTATTCGTTTCATTGCAGCTAATATTTTCAGATGGAGCAAAATAAAAATGAGTGAGTTTTTTTACAGCAAACAAAAGTATCTCCGATGCAAAGAGTTCGGAAAACGCACGCACAAGAAGTGTGTCATGCTTCCGGACAGCGAGGTTGGACGAATGCTGACTTGGGTAAGCCCATTTATATGCAACGACTGCGTCTCCATCGAGCGCACGGATAGTCCTAGCACGGACGCAGCTAGGCCTGACGACGAGCAGGACTCACCCTGCTCCGGGCCGGCTCGACGTGGACTCCGCGACGTCGGTGGCTATTCTCCGAGACCTTCTGGCCGACGCCTTGAACGGCACCTCTTTCCTGACGGACCTGATGACGGCTCTGAGGGAGGAGAATGCTCGTCTTCGCAGCGAGCTGAGGAGGAGCTCCGAGATTCAGTCGGTCATGTTGCGCAACATCCATACGGAGCTACGGGACCTCCGGCATCGTCCGAGGTACGTCGAGGGAACCTCGCCTTCCCACGCTGCCGTGGTGGGTCCCCATGAACTGAGTGCTTCCGGGCTGAGAGGAGGAGGAGCCGGCTCATTCCCCATTCCCCAAGGGGAAAACGACGGCGATGGTGCCTGAAGAACCTGTTTCCTTCAGCGAGGCGTGCGCCGCACGTGACTCCCCGTTCACCCCCCGAGCATCAACGTGGCCGGAGCCGTTTAACCATGAGCGGCAGAGCCTTCCGCGAGACGACGCCGGAGTTACTTGCGGGCATTCCCTCCGTTGCCGCTTCAGCGACGCAGGCAGGGGGGGGGGGCCTGGTGACTCAGCTGCTCACAGAAATCGAGACGAGGCAGGAGATAGGGGAGAGACCGGTCCACAGGCCCGTGGCAGCACAGTGACTCCGCCTGGCTTGACGTAATACAGTGCGAGAAGGGTGCCTAGACTTCGTTTCCCAGCTCCATTCCCTAGCGGCCCTTCTTTAAGGGAAGTTCTTAGAATGGAGGAATTACCGCGGCATCGGTGTCTGTGCGACATTCCAGAGCGGTCTTCGTGACACTTTTGGACGCCAACTGTTCTTCGGCGGACATCACAGAACATCTCGGACAATTCTTTTGGCCCAAGATAGTTTCGATGCACAAAGCTCAAGACACGCTATGGTGGGTACTCTTCATTCCACGTCGCTACTGTGGACGACGACACTGAGGCATTGTTCGACCTGAACATCTGGCCGGAAGGGGGGCTCCTCTTCAGGGAATTTCAGGGCGGGCTGACGGAAAGCGGCGTGCATGATGAGAATGATAGTAAAGAGTGATCCCCAACATTCTTGCCCGCAAATGACTAGCACGCACATTTACTATCAGAACGTTCGCGGCCTTCGTTTCTGTAGCCAACTGGTTCCACGTGGCATCGTTAATCAGTGAAGAAACAACACTTACAGCGTGTACTTCGACATCGTCGGTGTCGACGCCACCCGAGTCACTTCTGGTCGTCGCCCGTGATAGCATGACGGCCAAGAAGAGTCGCTTTCCTGGAACATATTTTCAGTGAAATATTTTCTAATGCTATATGTACTGATTTTTCTATATTTTGTATCACGGAAACCTGGTTATTCCCGGAAATACTATCTGGGAGTATTTTTCGTCGGATTTTCTTATGAATAGCAGTGATCATGATTCATCTCGCGGAAAGAAAGCGGGAGGCGGAATCTGTGTGGGTAGAGCTGGAGTGGGATAGTCGAGAACGCGTTCTGATAGGTACTTTTTATTTTCCTCCGTATATTGAACCTGAGGAGTTGAATGATTGTTTCCTTGAAATTGGGGATATAGCAGACAAGCTGGGTGAAACTGAAACAAACTGGGTGAAATTGAGGATGTAGCAGACAAACTGGGTACCAGGTGTGAGCTGGGAAAATCGCAGTGTTGTTCCAAGTAATTATTACGTTGCAAAAAAGGCCGATCATCTTGATGACTTCCTCTTTCATGGCCCTGAATCAGTTTAGCAGGGTTAAAAATAGTAAATGCGCTATGCTTGACCTTTCTTTCTCAGACATTGATAACGTTTCTGTTACTGAGTGTGGACTTCTTTAGTACCGACAGAAAAAATATCATCCTGCACTTAAGGTGGCTATAACCTTAAATGTGCCTGTCAGCCGTATACCGGCTGCTTGTATCACTTATCTAGGCAAACTGCATAACTTCGATGCTTGTGACTATGAGAGATTATATAACCACTTTTCTACGTCCGACTCATTCCATGTCCTGCAGTCATCTGACATTAATTATTAGGTTCTTCAATTACCACGGCGCTGCAGGAGGAACGGGTCATTACATTCCTCTAAAAAAGCATAGCAATTTAGAAATTTCCCTCCTGGATTTTCGTTTAAAAAAAAAGTTGCTGAAAAAAAGCTTCTCTCACCGCAAAATTTAAAAAGACTGGTAGCCTCAGGTGAAAGGTTGAGTTCATTCATTATAGACGCATCTGCAAGCAACATCAGAGAGTTGATCATAAGATATATGTGGAGTTAGTGGAGTCCGAATGTAGAAATCCAAGAAAACTTTACCGACATGTTCGTTCTTGAGGTGGAAAATTGATAAATCCTGATATTACACTTTATGAGGAGAATATGACCACGTCCAGTGTATGCGATATATTTGCGCGTCATTTCAGTTCTGTATATAAACACAATAGGAGTAGATACCAACAGCCGCCATCCCCTAGTGTGAACGGATCCATTTCCTCCTGCCTGCGGATGAGGGAATGGTTCAAGAATGCATAACAAACCTGAGGCCTACCATGTCCTCAGGTCACGACGGTATTCCAGCAACACTTGTAAAAGCATTTCACGAAATGTTCACACCCATCCTCTATGATATTTTCAACAACTTCTTAAGAGCAGGAGTGTTTCCTGACATGTGGAAGAAGTCAGTCCTAGTCCCAGTCTACAAGTCTGGAAGTCGTACCACTGCGTCAAACTACGGGCCAGTGTCTCTGCTGTGTACATTTTCGAAGCTTTTCAAAATGGTAGTTCACAAAACATTGTCCTTTGGTTTAAAAAAAAATGAAAGCCGTTTACAACTCCTGTAACGCCGAACTAGAGCAGCAGCTCTTGAGGAGGAGGAGGGAAGGGTACTGAGGGAGGGTAAGCTCCTCTTCCTCCTCCTCAACTCCTCATCCTACCAAATACCCCTCCGCCCATCCTCATCCTCCCTCCTCCCCTTCGTCCTCCCCTTCCTCCTCCCCTCCTCCTCCTTCCTCCCCCTCTTCCTCCTTCACCTCCTCCTTCCTCCTACCCTTCCTTCTCCCTCCCCCTCCCCCTTCCTTCTCCCCCTCCTCCTCTCCCTCCTCCTTTCCGCGCGGTGCATTATGGGATATTTCCCATGATGCGCCGCGCGGTTACGCCGATGGCGACGCCGACGCCGACGGCGACGGCGACGGCGACGCCGCTCAATCCGGAAACGGGCGCCTAAGAGCTGCGCTCTAAAAAATGTAATAAGTTCCAACCAACACGGATTTGTATCAGGACGCTCGACAACAACAAATTTGAATTCATTTATGTCCATTGCATCCAAAGATGTGTACCAAAGAGGCCAGCTTGACGTGGTCTACTTTGATCTGAATAAGGACTTTGATGTGGTTGATCATGACATTCTTTGATCAGAACCATGTGGTATTGGTGTCTGCGGAGGGCTACACTACTGGTATCAGAATTATTTGTCTAATAGAACATGTGTTGCTCGTGCAAACGGCGCGTTATCTTTTACGAACACGGCCCAGTCTGGGTACCTAAGGGATCAGTTCTGGGCCGCTTATTTTTTCTATTTTCGTGAAAAATGTGTGTAAGCAGATTGTAAAGTCGTCTTTTTTACAATATGTTGATGGTATTAAGATATTTAGGGAGATTAAAACTATCTCAGATGCAAGTTTCTACAAGAGGACATAAACACATTTAGCAAATGGTGTTCACTGAACGGTCTCCTACAAAACAGGTCGAAAACCAAGGTCATATCCTATAGTTGCAAAACGCAAACAACGTGTTTCTCTTACAGCATTTGCTCAGACGTATTGTGCCATTCTAGTGAAGTGCGTGACTTGGGAGTGCTTTTTGACTCCTCCTTGAGATTTGATAGCCACGTGGCTCGTATAAGTACCTGCGCATTCCGCGCGCTCGGTGTTGTTTGCCGAACGACTTTAGTATTTGAAAGCCTCACAATGTTTGCAACCCTGTACCGCTCTTTGACAAGGTCTCAACTCGAACACGCTTCTCCTGTATGGAATGGTAGTTGTAAAACTACCCTCCTAAGGCTGGAGCGAGTGCAAAAAAAAATCTTTGTCTATTTATCGATATCGATATCTGCGCGATGAAACATCTCTATCAAAGAGTAACAATGTATTGGACGTTCTACTAATGAACAGCTTATATCACCGTCGAGCAAAGGCAGATCTGGTTTTTCTTTTCAAAGTCATTCATGGCATGGCCGACTGTTCAGAACTGCTCTTCCAGATATCTTTACGAGTTCCTCGGACATCGACCCGTTTGACAACGTCATTTTATTGTCTTCGGACGTTAAATATCCTGGCCCCATGTTTCGTATGTGTTGGGCATATACTGACATTGCAAGTGATCATGGTATTTTTTGTGTGAATAAATTTGTCAGATCTCTCAGAGTCTTGTATGAGTCTCGCTGAACCTGTCGTGATTGTGATGTTATTATATATTATTTTAATAAGGTATATTCGGTTTTGTGGTAGTCTTCAACTGTGCGTTCCGACCCTGTGTTCTGTTCTTTCCTTGTTGTGTATATCGTATCTTTGTGTCAGCATGCGTTATATGTATCATATCTTTTAGTCAATGCTCTGAGTTTTTATGTGTTTTTTTATTTTTCCCCTACCTTTTTGTAGTGTGTAAGTTTTGGTGTGCCAGTACGAAGATGGCATGGTCGTTCCTGGACACCTTATAAGGACTACTCTTGATTAAATTGGTTATGCACAAATCTATTGAAGTCTCAATATGAGACGTAACGCGAGTAGGCAGATCTATATTATTTTCAAACCTGTTTGATTGCACAAGATCTAGAAATTCTAACTGCCATAAGTCAGATAGCATGATGTTGATACTAGAATTACCAACAAATATCACAAAAAATTTACTATGCGAAGAATACTGAGAAATACCTTCCAGGAATTCAAGAAATACGCTAGGGGACCCAGAGGGAGGTCGGTATACAATAGCTAGAATGTAATTACGAAACTTCACAAAAAGACACTCAACATTTAAACAGCACAAGTATATTCGCCAATAACGCTGCATACCAGGTTACCTTTATACTAAAGGGATACTCCTCCAGCTTTCCTTTCACTACGAAATATGCAAACATGGTTTTTAACCATTAAATTCAGGAATATGAGAATCAGAGATAAGCCATGTTTCAGTGAACGCTAAAATGTTAAAGCAGTGGACTAGGCAGTCAAGAAATTGTTCAATGTCGTCACATTCTTTTTCTAATACTTCTTGTATTTAAAGGAAATAAAGATAACACTCTGTGGTTATGTGAAACGTTTTTTAAAGATTTCTGAATGAGGTTCTAATATAATATCGGTGTTCTGTAAAAGTTTATTTTAAAAAGAAAGAAAAAATCTTGAGTGCAGTTCTGTTTATTGTATCAGTTCCAGGTCTTTGCGTTCTATTCTGACAACACGGTCACCGGCCGCTTTCCTCACGCACATCTTTCATTCTTCGTGCCATGCAAATTGATAGCCGTTTTCGGCAGTTTTAATCCTTATCTGCCAAAATATATATATTTTGTTTGCTGTCAGATTTTTGTAGATGCGTACTGTGAATTTTATTTGTTTTATCTGGGCATTTTTTTGCTGCCACTTGCTCCTGGATACCCAGAATGTAAACCGTTGTAAGGTAACATGGACTTCTTCGGACATAGGAGAGAGTCTATGTGTGCCTCAATATCTTGCTCGGTCAGGTTCGATAGTTGGAGTTGTTCCATGGTGTATATTGTAGCTTGTTGAGCAAGTTCTCATTTTTACAGGGCGCCAGGCCGTGTGCCTGGATGTTTTGATGTCGACTGTACAGTTGTAGATTGCTTAGTTCACGTCTGAGTTGTACTTCGGCATCGAAACCTAATTCCACTTTATCGACATGATTCTTCAGTTTCATTATTTCTTTGTTTTGCTGTTGTACTTGGGTATGCAGGACATCGTACTGGTCAGAAAAAAGCTGGACCGAGCGTTCAATTCCGTCAGCAGTTCTCTTCATTTTCATCAGTGTCAACTTTCGCATGTAGTGCCGTTATAACAGACATTTTTCTGTATATTTCCACGAGTGTGTTTTCGTCACCTCTCTCGTTTCTAACGTGAAATCCTCAGTTTCAAGATTGTTACTTCTGTTATTTCTTACACGTAGGCCAGGTCTACGTTTTTAGAGGCAGCACTTTTCTTTTTGAAAGCACATTTAAACACTTTTGGGCACGCCACCAAATGGAATTTAAATTCGCATTCAGTACAGCACTTAAGATCGTTATCCACTGGGAGTGGTTCATCGCACGCTATACATATATTTCCCTCTTCATCAGATGACATTGTACTTCAATCCACTGGAGGAAGTCGCTGGGAATCCGCATTCATCCTATTATATTCCATCAATCTATCCGGCGGCTGCGCGAGGTGTAGTACTTAAAGACCGACCTACAAAATAATTTTCCCGTACCCTCTTCGCCATCCTTCCTTTTTCCCCCTCTCTCCTGGTATCTGGACAAAGGGGGCTCCTATTGTTGCAGTATCTTAGGGCTGCTTAAGCAGGCAGCTCATCCCTGCTTATCCAGCCCCAAAATGCAGCAACAAAAGGAATCTCCCCGCCATCTGGGAGAGGGGAAAAGGAAAGCGTGGCGAGATTGATTCTTCTACCTCGCGGGAAAAACTTTTAGTAGGTCAGGCTTTAAGGATGCAATAGATAAGTTTGAACTACCCTCTTCCCAACTTGATGCAATCTCTATGGTTCATAGCTTTCATTACTATCAAAAAGCAATCTCTCCTTCCTCTAAGGCAGAAATAGTATGGCCCAAACAGGAAACCAAAACAGTGCCTCTTGTCCTGAATGAACCTTGACGAGAAGAGCGGGAAGATCCTTTGTGATAATGTTCCGTGATTTGAAAGATAATTATTGTGGCATTTTTCCAGAAGTGTGGACCTTGCGCTAATCAAAATGTAAAATACCGTCTTGCCTTTTGTTTTCAGGAAAGGGGGAGGGGGTGGAATGGCGCATCTAACTTCAGAGTTTATCGAATATATACGAATTGCCAAAATTTTTACCGGCGGGTGTTTTTCGTAGTTTTTCGGATTTATTCGAAAACCCGAAACCGGGATCTTCAATACTTTTTTAGACTTAAAAGTTTAAATTTGTTTTTTTGGGGGGGGGGCAAAAAAAAGTTTAAAGTAATTTACACGCATACTGGCCCAGTTATTACTAAATAATGTGATGTTTACAGGATATTTGTATCGATGTCATTTTCGTGTGTTTACTGGCACTTTTACAGTGACTTCTTACTGAACTGATAGCGACAACGCGGTTGGGTAGTATTGAACGCAGCCACGATACGCAAGTTTCGGTTTTGAGGCTTCATCAGCGCAAGCCTGCAAGTGTGTCCATTGCTAAAATAAAGGCTGTAACAATGTGTTCTTACTTTATCTGCGACTCGCCGTTTCGTGCACGAGTATGAATGCAACAGCTGCTGAGCCTTCACCAGCGGAGAGAGCAATATTATTGTAGGTATATGCGTGTTTTTTTATTTGATTAACTTGACGCCAGGTTCGCATAAATGTGTGCAGCCCATATCCGCGAAGTCCCGTTTTTGTTTACATTTAAAATTTCGATTTTAGATGATAGGACACACTCAGTCGTTTACAAAAATTAGAAGAGTTAGGATTGCCTGCTGTGCAACTTCGAGCATGGTAGTTTTGTGTTTAGTTTTATACGGATAAATAAAAACCGCGAAATAATCCTTAATAAAAAGTCATATTATTTTGTTTCGGCACAAACTACTTGTAAGCCAAAAACATGATTGCTAGACCCTAGTAAAATTCTTATTTGTATAAGAAATTTCTATGTCCAATAAACGCATATGATCAAGAAAGATTATATAAGGACGTGCAAGAGCCTTATCAGATAATATGAGAATAAGATAAGATCCTATAAAAATTATCAGAAACTTATTATCAGTTTCTTATAACTTCTTGTATAATCTTGTATTCTTCTTATATATCTTAAAATTTTCTTGTACGTTCTTATACGATCATATTTGATCACATACGTATATGGGACATTGACATTTCTTATCCACTGTAAACGAGGTAATTTTTGCGAAATTCGCGCATTGCCTACAATTCGAGAAAATAGGTCCCGCGAAAAATTCCGGCAAAATATAAAAAAAAAACATTGCCATCTATATTGACATCCCACCGTGTCGCGAAAATTAGAACCCGATAATTATTCCAAAACTTCAGCTCTGACCTAAATCGCGAAATATTGAGCCCACGAAAAATGAGTCGTTTACAGTATATAATATGTTTTACTAAGGGATTCTTAGAAACAGAGCATTTAAAGTACTTGTCAGTCAATGGTAAAGTTACCTCGTTGCATCAGTGGAAAAATCAAATGAAAATCACGTTATTTATTTATTTATTTATTTTATTTTTTCAATACTACAACCTCATTAAGGTTTTGCAGGGTGGACACTGTGGTAAAACAAAATGCACCAGTCTTAACAAAAAGGTACATGACAGTATAAAGACACGCTGCAAACTATGTCCCGATCACCAAACCGTTTCACACAAGTCATTACAATACACTTATAGAAAACATTTTAAAACGCCGATCAGTAGTTGAAAAATATACATTTTTATCGCACTAACAAAAGAGAAAACAAACAGGTATAAAAGCCATATTCATTCGTGCCCTTAGTGACATGATTGCCTATCACTGGCCAAAAAGGAAAAGGAAAGAAAGTAAGAAGTCGATGGTCATCAACACACAGCATTTCAAAAACCTTATTTGCTTTATTGTCAACTCGGGGAGATTAATGTGATGCTTATATTTTATTCTTAGTCTGCTTTATCAAGTTGTGATAGGAAGGTCACCAGAAAATCACTGCCTACGACTTCTGGGCCGAGGCAGTTCCATTCATGAACTGTCCTCGGAAAGTATGATTGAGCGAAGACGTCGTTATGGCTGGAATATCATTTCAGTGAAAGCGAGTGAGAACCTCTTGTAACGTGCGGTTGGAAAAATGAAATATAGTCACCTTTATTTATTTTTAGCTGAATATTTACTAGTAGGAAAAGAAATTTAAGTGGCTCCCGTTGACGTCTCAAACTGAGAGCTTTTAAGATTGGCCGCTGCCATTAGGGCGGTTGGTGATTCCGACCAGCTATACGAACTGTACACAAATCGTGCCGCCTTTCGCTGAATACGCCTAGTTTATCTTTCGCTGTTGCACTGTAAGAATCCCAGACTATTGCCGCGTACTCGAGGATGGGCCGTACGTACGTTTTAAACGTGAAAACTCTTACTTCTGAAGAAGGACAGTCTCCGAGAAATCGCCTTAAGTATCCAAGTTTCTTTCATGCTTTCTTGGAAATATTGTCTATGTGGAGATTCCACCTCATGTCACTTGTCAGCATAACTCCTAAGTATTTAGATGAATCTAACTTATTAAGTTGGGTGTCCTGTAAAACGTATGGGTTACCTAGGTGTCGTTTTTTCAGTGACCGTCATATTTACCGTCTTTTCAAAGTTCAGTGACCTTTGCCAATTCTCACACAATTTACAAATTGTCGCCAGGGCTGTGGTTAATAGCGCTTGGTCTTCGGCGCTACGTATTTCGTGGAATAGTAGGCAGTCGTCCGCAAAGCGCTTAATTTATACCGGAATATTGCGAAAAATATCGTCAATAAAAAACTAAAAAGAAAAGTGGCCCGAGGACGAACCTCTGGGGCACCGCTGAGTTGACCAAGACCGGACTTGAGCGGGTCCCACCCATACACACTGATTGTTCTCTTAAGGAAAGATAATATTTAATCAATAGAGAGTGTACCGTATGAATCGTCACTTGCGCAGTGGACTGCGTCGATTCCTGGATCGATCTTCTGTTATTGAGGCAGGACATATTAATCAGAACCATACTCAATGGCTAACAAACATGGCTATCATGTCGCCTACTCCGCACTTTGTCGTAACCGCTGGTACAACTACAACGTACGATGCCAGTCGCACTACCGCTCGGCAGCCATTTGCGATTCACGGTGCCGTCGCGTTCTTGCGCTTGCGCAGACGTTTGCCCAGTTTTTGCCGCCTTTTTGCCGAACTTCACTTCAAATGTTCGGAAATAGTCTCCTTTATACTCAAACAGCCTGGCAGTTTGGTGATGGAGCCATAGAGTGCCCGGTCACAGGTTCGGAGCGCGAGGATCTGGTAGCAGAGAGCTTTTCTCGGGAAGTCTGGCATTCAGCGCATAGCTTTTGCAGCGGGGAGGACCCGAAACATGGTTTTCAAACCCGAAGAGAAAGAAGCGGTAGCCCGAGGAACGCGAGAAGCGCGAGCAGACATTCCATCGCTCGGGGCAAGTGTGTTACGGCGTCTCGCCGCAGCGGGCCGCCCGTTACATGACTCTTGTCTGCCGATCTACCTTTTCACTTTTGGTGGCCGCGTCCCGGGACGACCTGCCAGGCTTTTGTGTGTATAGAGCAGGCTGATGGTTGCGCATGCGCGGAATTTCGCTTAATCTGAAGCTGGGCGAATTCGGCCCATTACTAATGAATATACACACACCAATGTTTGCCTTCTTTTTGTTCTTCATGAAAACGTGTATGACCGTTTGTGTTTCCTTTTTTGTCACTGCATGAATTCCGCACTTTTATCCCGTTAAATTGGTCGTGCGTCTGAATTCCGCGTTGAACATTCTGGGATCATAATTCCGCAATGAAATGTTTGGGCATGGCTATTGACTTGGCAGCCAGCAGAAGTGCTCTTGTAACCATGTTTCTTCAGAAAGATAGAAACGTTTTATTACAAAAAGATAGAAACGTTCGTCCTGAAGCAAGAAAACAAAGTTCCTCCCTCGCCTGCAACTCATTATGGCGTCCCCGAATGAAGCCAACCGAGCTCAATAAGGCATAACGAGGGCGCTACTTGGATTGTACAGGGATAGAGTGACCAGCAAATAAAAGTGTAACACGAGTTTTCCGCGAGATGTATTTATTTCTGAAGCTAGCTTTCTGCCGCAGGTAAAGAAACTTCCGTTTCAAAAGTGGTCCCTCAGCCTTGTCGTCGTCTGGAGTGCGATAGTAAGCGGAGACACCGAATAACCAGATATTTCGCACACTTTACGTCTTACCTTTGCTATTCTTCGAGTCACAATTCCTTCCTAACCGCACACCACGGAGGAGAAAAATACATTCACGAAACCAAAATCCGCTATCAATAGAGCTAATTCAAAGCAGACCTACTTGGCTCATTATTTCACGGTAACCGGAAATTTATCGCGAAGCGTGAACGAAGGTTAAATCGGTTTCCACCAGATGGGAGGTTCAAGCACAATAATTGCAAGTTGAGACGTTTTGCGTGTTGTCCCCTTTTTCGTCCGTCGTCTCCGCTTTTTTTCTCAAAAATGTATAACATCAATTTGCTCGCCTGCATTCTTACTTTATTTTTAATCTAGCTAGGCTAGGTGGCGCTAAGTACCGCCCAATTCATGTGGTACAGATATTTTTATTTACTGATTGCTTCAGTGAGCTTCAGGATTTTTGAAATATAATATAGGCACATTGAGAAACATTACGAATACTACAAGCATCAGTTGGACATATACATTATGATCATTGAGGTACACGGCAGATAAAAACATCAATAAAACAGCGCACTAACCCGATAACTAATTCCGAGCTCTGTATTTCTGCCTTTTATAATCGTCGATTTGCAGTTACGGATATTCTCAGACACCACCTAAGTGATGAACAATACGTGATTGTCTAGAGTGCCGTCCGACGGCCCTTGTAGCAAATTTTCAAGTGACGTCCAATGGCGCTCCAAGCGCCTGTTCAATAGCTGTCTGACGGCACTCCAAGCGCCCGTTCAACGGCCGTCCGGCCTGGTTGGCCTGGCCTGGGCATGGCAAGCTGGACGGCGCATGGGAGAGAAAAGGGCAAGGAGGATGAAAGCGGAGAGGGGAAGCGTCATTTTAAAGAGAGTTAAGAAGTCTTCCCCCTTGCGTCGTGTGGTTTTCCGCATTGCGTCATGTGGACGCTGCCGCATGCCACGTTCTTTTTTTCTCTTCCGACTGTAGCGAAAGTGTTTCTGCTTCTGCCGTTTGCGTTTGCGTGACGCGTCATGAAAGTCGGAGACAAGTTTGCGACGCTCGGCGCACTGGGGGATGCCATCCGAGACCACAGCCAGAAGAACTTCGTCCAGATTTGGATGCGCCACGTCAGAACCATGGAGGGCGCTACGAAGAAGGGCCTCAAGAGGAAGCTAAACAAGAACCTTGAAGCGGACATGATTCACTTCAGCTGTATCAAGAGAGGGAAGCAGCTCCAGAGCCGGAGTAGCGGCCAGCGAAAAATGAAGTACGTAAAACTTGTCAGGAAGTTGCGGCACCCATCGCCGGCCTTTTCGGATATCCACAGAAACGATTTTCGGGTTGTTTAACTACCGTGTTGGCCCGCGTGCAACGCACAGGCATGTGAACACGAATAGACCAGTGCTTGCCAAACTGTGGGTCGCGACCGCCAAGGTGGTTGCGACAGATTCAGCGATCCTGTAACAGACATGTTTCTCTTGCCAGAGCAGCGCTCTAGCGCTTGCAAGACGCGAACGGCCAATTCGCTAACCTTTGCAAAGCACCAAGCACGTATATAAAAAAGGCATAAATGGACATTGACAGGATATTTATGCTCACCAAGGTTTTTATTTGTACATAACACATGAAAGCCCAACAACCCAGAACACAATTTGCGGCTCGAAATTCGTTTTCTTTCCGGCCGAAAACCACCGATCGAGAACTGGCCGGCTCGATTGGCGCTCACTCTCTTCTCACTTGTCACGTGCCGTTTTGTATGGTTTAGAAAGAACCACCAAATATGATCAAATTCATGGGTCATCGAAGGCACACACTCAATATTCAAAATAGAAAAGAAAATATCACACCCATCTTCGTGGCTTCTAGAAAGCCGCAAATACGTTGAAGCAAAAGAAGTAGCACAGCTACGTGTCACCTACTCTATCCTCCAAATATTTGTTCTTTCTTCCCAGTCCAATTTGGAGCAGTTGCGTTTTTTGACATTATACGTGACGGTGTAGCAAAATATTGATTGGGTAGGCTTCTGACACCATAATGAATGACCTAACTAAAAATAGAACAAAATGTTGTTTTTGGTGGCAGTGTCCCTTTAGGATTAACAAAAAACGCACGCTTTCACGGCTATCGTAACGGATTTTTTTTCCTTCTGTATATGTGCTTTGAATCAAAATATTCTGCGTCATCCCCGGCGTCTGAGCTGTTTGGCTCTCTGGGTTATGAAGGCTGGAATGACGCTGCATTTTTATTCAAACCAATATGGGCACACCCCTAATTTTAATTATTATTCCTGCTTTGTTTTTTTACAAATTCAATATCAAAATGAGCAAGCGTGATGACCGACAAGCAAAAAAATACGAAATTCAAAATGAGCCAATTTTGCTCGCCAGGGGCACTGCTCATGATTTGCAAGATACAGGCCTATACCTTAACAGTGCCATACATCCATGTCATATGCAAAATTTCTCTTTGCAGATCGTTCTTGAATGGATGCCCGACAGAGTTGAAGTGCATTGCCTCCCGTTAGATGGCTAGCACTTCGAGGTGGTTACCATGAACGAGAATCACACACATTCCGTTTCTGAGGTGGGTATAATTTTCTATTTCTGATCAATTCGCAACACGTACGAGATAGTGAACCATTTAGGGCACGACCTCAAAAGAACAATCAGATATATCGTTTTTTTCTCAATATTTACAGGCACTACATCACCATCTGCCGCAGAGTCGATCGCTTCCCACACTGTCAGGCAGGAAGTTGTGAATCTTTTAGCCCTTGGCGGCAACAAGAAGCTAGTTAAGCAGAAAGTGCAGAAAGAAATGGGAAAGTTTGGGCTTTTAAAAGACCTCAGCGAAGTGAGAAGCAATTGTCAATCCTCTTCCGGGAGCGATCTCCAGAAGACAGTTCTTCTGCTCCAAAATGACGATGGTGCATACTAACGATGTTTGCTAACTGAGATCACGTTTGCTATGCATGGCTACCAATGGTAATGCATTGTTTGTGTCTTACGCAGGTTCAGACTGTCAAATCTTAACAAAAGAAGAAAGTTTCCTAGGCCCGCTTATCTCCACCCAGGCAATGGGAACCAGAATGGAAGCGTACCCTGAGTATTTGGGCGTCGACGGAACATACAATCTCCTCCAGATACGTACACCAGTTTTTATCATCCACGCTGAAGATTCGAACGGGTGCACGGAGGTTGTCTCCATAGCGATTCTAGTCCAGGAGGATGCAGCAAGTTGAGAGTGACTTCTGTGAAAGTGTAAGGAACTTAATTCGTCGTTGCCGAAGACACAATGTATGATGTCTGGCAAGGACCTCCTGGAGCGGGACCTTTTGAAGAACTTTCTCAATGCGCAAACCCTTACTTCACATTCAACACTTTGAGGACATTTCATCGAGAAGTTTCGTGCGTGAAGGTCAATATCACACCTATTTTAGTGAAGCAACGCACTAGACCTTTTCCAAAAGATGGTAACGGCCATATTGGAGGCTGCATTTGATGATCTACAGGCACAGTTAGATGCCAAAGCTCCTGTGCCTGTTACAGTGTATTACAACGAAAACTTGCGCTCCATCAGGCACGAATGGTTCACAGGACAGCAGTTTTTTATAAATAGTTTCAATAACACAACGAACAACCGCCTCGAAATCATCAACGGGAAACTAATTATTATCAAACGTAGCAGTTCTTTTGAAGAATTGGTGCCAGCAATATTCGCTGTCCTTCAGGCCCTGTCTGATGAGAGGGACCAAAAGGTGGCTAACTCCGTTTATAAGAAAGCTACCTGTCATGGCCTTGACCTTGAAACCCGACAGTACGAAGAAGCCCTCACCAGCTACGCCTTTTAGTTTCTCAAGAGGCAAAAAGTATGTTCAAGCAAAGTCAACATACTGGAGGAGCTTGATGGAACTTTCAAGTGCCAGCCAAGAAGTGGTGACTCGTCCACAACGGCAACAGACTGGAATTGCCGCCTTTCAATGCTTTATGCTGCTTCCTTGTAGGCACATGTTGGCAGTAAGGAAGAGACTTGACCTTCCGATTTTTCGCGAGTCATTGTACACAATGAGATGAACCCACAGATATCTACCACTCGATGCAGCGCCTTTTTTAGAACATCAGACGGGCGTCTGAAAGACAAACGTGACTACCACAAGCACCCTTAAAAGGAAGGCACTGACAAAACATAAAAAATTTCGACGTGTTTTCTAGTCATGCAAGTACCTGGCAGAACTAGCATCCGAGAAAACTGGTGATAGATACAGCAAACAGGCCGAAACCTTTTTTCATTTGATTCAAGCTTGGGAAAATGGGCTGGATGTGGAGATTGTCAGTGTCACAAATGCTGGCGGAGAAGATTCTTTTACAACCCCCCTACAACAATCTTTGATACACCGACCTACGTAAGATTCTTTCCCTCATTGATCCAACAGCCAGACACAGAGCCACACCCAGCAGCTGACGTTCAGCAGTCGGGACTGGATATGGAAATTGTCACAGTCACAAGTTCTGGTGGAGAAGATTCTTTGACAACCCTCCCTACAAGAATCCTTAATACACCGACCTAAGTAACATTGTTTCCCTCAGTTAACCAGCAGCCAGACCCAAAGCCACGCCCAGCAGGTGACGTCCAGCAGCCGGGACTGGATATGAAGATCGTCACAGCTACAAGTGTAGGTAGAGAAGATACTTTGACAAGCTTTCCTACAACAATCCCTCATGCGCTGACCTACATAACATTGTTTCTTTAAGTCAACCAAGAGCTGGAACAACCTAACCAACAGCTGGAGTGACACCCAGCAGGTGACCTTCAGCAGTCGAACACGCACAAGGCCTCGTGTAGTACAAAACCTTCACTGGAATCGAGACATGTACAGGGCCTGCAAAGTACAGCTTGGAAGAAACCAAAATGCCCATGAAGATAAAACCTCGAGGTTTGTATTCTGGAATCATGATTACCCTCATCGGCCTTTCCAAGAGAAAGAGGAAGCTGCAGCCAAGCAGCCAGACAGACTCACCGAAAGGGCCACAAGAATTCAACTCCATGCCTCTGTGTGAAAAACAAAGGGAGATTCTGGGTGGCTTTTTGAAGCTAAGGAAGTTGATCGAGCTCTTGGAGCGCCACTAGTTGTTAAGCAGAGTGAAAAAGATATGATTCTATTAAATATTTTTAAACAACATTTTAGTACGATCATTACGCAATAAAATGAGAGTGCTAAATATTCATAAGTAAAACAAGACAGGCACCACAACAAACTAACAAAATGCTGGCTGTTCTGTTGCCTTCTTGAAATTTAGAGCTTGCAACAAGTACAAAAATTATCTTTCACGGTGAGCAAGAGGTTGAATCCATTCCCTTTCATGTCGAGGTATCAATCATGGATGACAAGTTGAACTTGAAGCTTGTCCAACGGTTTTTTACGGAATATGAATGGAACCAAGTGTGTAGTTTAGTGAATGTTAAACGGATGACTATGAATTGGGAATCGAACGCATGCCAGGATATTTTAAGTGAGTCAGCAGCAGTTATGTGCGACTCCTGCCTGTGTTGAAATGATCAGGTCATCTCAGGTGTCAGTGCATCTATTCTTTGTGGCACAGCACCACGTCATCGCAAAACGTGCACGTTTAAGATCATTGTTATTTTACTGCGTGTGTACTTTAATTGTTTGTTTGAATAAAATGCTTACAACGTATTTCTGGAGGCAACATTCTGGATAAATATATAGAATGAAGAATACGCAAAATATATCGCCAACATAGAAGACAGAATATTGCGAATTGCCCCTTTGAAGGATGGCACAAATCGGTTTGTTAACAAACTCTGGTGTAATTTAGCACACAGGCGTAATAAGACTGCTATTTTATACTAAAATTATAAAAAAAATGATGTCAAACTACTCTTTTCGTATACTTCATACGATATCAATGTGTAGTGGGTATTCGTACATAGGAAAAAACAATTTTATTTTTTTAGACCAATAGTTTATGGGTACGTATGTAGTAAATTGCAGCAAGATAGAAGGAACCAATTTATGCTGTCAATTCAAAGGACAGCCATGCCATCGGGACCACCCGTTAGCTAAATGCGCAAATCTGAAGATCGTCTTAAGTGCCCCCTATAACTGTCGGACGGCAATTCAGGGTTGGAGCACCCTCGAAGGACGGCACTTGAACGCTTGCTTCGAGCACCGTAGGACGGCACTGCAAGGCTCGCTTGGAGTGCCGACGGACGGCTCTTGAACGTTTGCTACAAGCGCCGTCGGCCGGCACTCTAGGAACAGCCTAAGTAATATTCCCAACATGTGGAACTTTTCATTAATATCACACCATTGAGAGTATTTTGAGCAGTTCAGGGGATGAATATCTTAGTTAAAAGTAAACAATCATGCCGTAATAATTTGAAATCTATTAAAACAACCCGCTCCACTCAGGTTCCAAGCCATGCGTTTGCTTCCCCGCATGGCATGTCGTAGCCAATTCTTCTTTTGTAGTTTTTGTTTTACTATTTGCGCTGTTTGCGTGCGGCTGCAATTGTCATCTTGAATTAATCCTTGTAGTGGTGTATTCACTTAGCTGGATCGATGCTTCATGGGCTAGGAATAAGCTTTTCGATCAACATGAATGCAATCAAAACCGCAACTTGCGGCAGGTGTTTATTGTACATAGCTACGCCGTGGTGAGCTCGAAAACTTCTTGCGCGAAAGCGTCACTTGGAGGGAAGTTTCTCCAGGAAACATATTGTAGTTAAAAAACAAATTCAACGATACAGCTTTTTTTTGTCGATTTTACCTACCTTTTTCTCTGAAAAGGCCCTCAAAGGGAAAAAACGGAGTTTTTGAACAGTCCTTTCGAGGCTCGCGTGTCAAGAAATACATTTTTGCGAACAAAACAATAATTTAGAGCAGGGTGTCGAACCGGAACCAAACCGAACCGAAAACCGGAAGCGAACCGGTATTTTTTCCGGAACTGAACCCGAACCCGAACCGTTATATTGTTATCGCGATGAACCCGAACCGAAACTGAACCGGAAAAAAATAACGGTTACCGGCTCATGTCAAAACGGTTCGGCCACGCGCTGTTGACAATGAATGTGCTATCAATGCCATTTGTTTTTTAAGTGCCGTCAACTGACACACACCTCGCTTACATATTTTTCTTCTCCACTCAGTCTTAGGAATATAAACGCTGCATCCATGAATCTTGACAAACGCTGCATCCATGAATCTTGACATAGGAACCAGTATTGCGCTGGTCGCGGCTTGCACAGAAAAAAAAATTGGAATGCTATGCAAAAAAAAAAAAAAAAATCGCGTCACGGGATTTTATTTTTTTACAATCTCGTAAATCCTAAATGCTGCTGTGTGCTCATTTCATAACACGTTTCTAGAACGCGCGAGTTCTTGAAGCTTGCTTCCATCGGAATGAGAAAAAAAAGGCTGTGGAGTTTGATAGTGTTTGAGGGAGAAAAATAAATTTTATTTACAGTTGAAATGAGCATTCATCAATTATATCTGCTCTTCGCTGCCCAAACCACCGGTCAGAGTATATCGAGCTATGAAGTGTCAAGATTTACATGCCGTATTTTTTCGTACCGGAAACTCGATAGATGCGGGGAAAAAAACAGGGATACAAACCCTAGTCGCTCGCGGAGAAGCGAAGCTGCGCGCACTTTCGAATTTGACAAAGGATCTGCCGAGCTTCTGTTGCTTCCGTCGCCTGCCCAGCGTAGTCATGGGACTCAAGCGGGCGCGTGCGCTCAAACCAACGCTCAGCAGACGCTGGAGTTAGCGCATGTGACAGACAGCCCTGTCATCAGACAGTCGGTGTTTGCCGCTTGCATTGGCTACAGGCTATTATAAACGTTATGCACTACTAGTTTCGACGATGTATCCCGTTTCGTATGTGCTGATTTCAGATGTTTTATTTGTAATTTATTTTGATGTTGCAATTTGTCATTTATAATTTCCGAACCGTTTCGCGAACCGGTTCAGCGCCCCGAACCGGTTCGCGGATCGAATTAATCGAACCGGAACTGAACCGGAACAAAATAAATTTACCTGAACCTGAACCGTAACCGAACCCGTATTTTTTTCCGTTCGACACACTGATTTAGAGCAATATTGGCGGCAAGAGATTTATTTGAACTTCTGCGCGAAAAGTATGTGACGTCACTGGTCATTGCGGAATGACCATCTCGGTCTTTCGCTCTTTCTACCTCAACGTAAAGGCTAAGCCGATCCACGTCTCTTCCACGCGCCCGAAATGCCGAGAGAGAAAACAAGCGGAAAGGAGGTGACTACCGGCTAAATCGCGTCTCCGGCCGGCAATATTGCTCTATTTTTTTCGCGTAAATTTTTTTTACACGCGCATTTTAATTACGTTAGTAAAAAAATATATTTTTAGGGGCATTTTAACGCAAAAATTACAAATTGTATATTTACGTACTTTCCTTCAAATTTTAATACTGCTCAGTTCTCTTCCGAGACCGCCAATGGCTATCGGGTTGGAGACAACAGGACACCGCGCACGTCATTGATCACTGTATGACTGGAACTTTGTTAAAGACCTGATTTTCCAGAAGACCTGGGACATCCCGCCCCCTCCAATCACGGCCCGATCAGCGGCATCGATGCCCGACAGTTTACGTAATCTCATCTTGTTGTTACACCACTGATACGCGAACACTCGGTCACAATAGGTAAAATTCCAGTCTTCCGTTCACAAGGCACACCACTGCCATATGGACGTTGCTGCTATGTAGCTCAAATACAGAAAAACAGAACCACGTTGATTGCCGGTTGGCACTCGGCATCGGAAAACAAAACAGAACTCGGCACTGAATGTTCCCAGGCACCCGGCAGCAAAACCTGCCCGTCTTGGACGCAGTTCTGTAGTTTCTATAACGTCGTCAACGTGGACACGTCGTTCCGCAATCCGGAGGCGGCCATCTTAGCCCAGTGTACGTAGCGCTGCCACCGCTGCTGGCACTGCTCCGGAACACCGCAGTTTCCAACGGCTTCGTTTGCTCGTATGATTAATTTTGTAGTAAAATACCTCACTGCAACCGAAATGTTGTGCACGCTTGGACTGGGAGACGGAATTAGAGGCAGTTTTCGATTTCGCTGTTGCTCAATCAACTCAGCAACATTTATTATACAACGCGCGCGACATGCTCGTAAACTCGAAACCCAAAGAATATGAGGCGAGAGGACGGTACATTTCTGCCGTCTGCGTGGCAGAAGGAGAAAAACAATATCGTTCCTCCTTTCTTCTCGTGTCCGCTTGGGGGCGCGTCAGTAGAAGTAAGGAAAACGCACCATTGCTTCATTTTTCCCCTATGTTTTTTTGCCTGCCTAGTCTACATAAGTAAGCCTTCAATAAAACCGATTCACGTGATGTGACTGCGTTACAATGCAATTATTACCGCAGCCAACGTGATACCGTGAAGTCAATGAATCTGCGTGAGAAGTGCATCGTGAGGGCGTTCATTATTTCGGTACGTTTGCCACCAACGGATCCCGCACCGACAGAAATCACGCAAGAAGGCACAGTCGGAAACACACAAGCGCACAAAAGACGACTAGCATCATATGACAACACTGAAATGTCTCCATCGGGTCTGAGGGTTGGCTGCGGTTAATGTGAAAAGGAATGTAATATTGCGAGAAACCTGCTCGAAGGTACATGATTTATTACTTTAACGCGTAAAGGCAATATTGCGGCATTGAAATTTATCATTCAGATTTTGTATTGATTATATACGAGTCTTCTTTTTAAGCGGGGCTCGACGATAACAACTTCGACGGCGCTGCTGAGAAACGTTTGGTAGTTTTATCATTATTATAATTGGGAGGCAGTAAAAACCACATATTTTTAATGCTGCGCGGGGTTAGTAAAAGACATATCATGGAAAGAGCGTCTAAAACGCGTGGTTTCTAGGAATTCATCAGTCGGTGTACATCAATTTAAGTACTCGCTAATACGCCTCGAGTGCTTATTAATTATCGATAAATCGTGAATGTTTTTCGCAATTCGTAGTTCCTCCCGTGAGAAGCAAACCATGAAGACGTTCTTTTGCTTCGCTCTCCTTCAAGTGGCGCTCGTTGTGGTTTCTGGAAGAACTGTCATAGACAAACCATTTTGTGAGTGTTTTTTCTATGGTATCATTCGCTTTGGAAGTTTAAATACTAATAGCTCTTCCATTTTAGATCACCGATCTAAGAATATTTTTTGGTGAAACTTTATTGGAGAATATATACGTATATAGGCCGTGGTTTACGCCGGAAGGCGCAGCTTCGAGTGTAATAAGCTTTGAAGTTCGGCTAGTCTGTACATATTGCTAACAGGAGAAAACAGCGCAAAAAATACACAGAAATAAACACAAACGACAAGAGCAAAGCGCTGACTCATGACATCGTGTTTTTCTTCTTCTTTTATGTCGTTAAGTCTTGATGAAAAAAAAAAAGTAAATTAGCGCTGCGTTCCGGTATTTTGAGTTCTTGTCCCGCATGTTTTTTGCGCTGTTTTCTCCCGCTTCGAGTGTTCATGGCTTAGCGGCAAAAGTGATTATTTGAGAGTTAGAAAAACCACAGAAAAGAAAACAAGAAAAGCAACAAGAATTTAGGTCCCCCAAGCAGCTTAAAACGTCGCCACCATGCATGCGTAGAACTTCGGTGCATGCGCAGTCCTACGTCCCAAGTTGCTCGGGTGACCCAAAGCCCGATCGCGTCTTTTATTCTTAAACTCTCCGTTGAAGCCGCAGCACTAGATACTCAGTTTCTCGCCAAGTCCAATCGCAGCCGACTGTATAGACCTTTGCAAAAGCCGCCTTCTGCGCTCTTTGTCTGCTGGGCTGTGGAAAGTCCTGCATTGCGGTTTGCCAGACCCTGCCCTTGCGTCCACAGCTGGAGTGACTCAGCATTCTTCGCCCGGGTGATAAGCGATGCAAATGTGTATGCGACCCGAGAAAGCCAACCAATCGGGGCCAGCAATTGCACCGTCATGGCGCCGCCTTTCTTCTCTTACCGTCTCCGGTTAAAGCAATCACGCACAGAACGAAGCGTGGAATCCCGACGCAGTTGACGTG
>JAZHYW010004062.1:0-27706 GCA_037355805.1 Ixodes ricinus
TTAGAAAGCGGATGGGGTCGCTGTTTTGGGAACCGACATCTTTATTGAGCATCAACACGCGCGAAACGAACAAATCAAGTTAGATCAAGCAAAATCATTGACGTGCGATGCTTGGGTTACGCCAGTTCTGCTACAAAAATAAGCACCTGCACAGCGCAACAGATGTCGAGTACTTGTAATAGTTAATAGTTTGTTGCAAACTACGTCGGTTGCGAAGATATACATCTAAACATCTCTGTGAACGCAAAAACGACTCGCACTCATGATTTGAAGTATTCAGCGTCTCCTTTCGTTTATTTTGGAAAAGACAAGCGTGAAATCTTCAACGAGGGCACACGTTTGAAATATCGCTCACCTTAACATTTTGTTTCTATTTTCTCTCTTCAGGGGGTATCTTGCGGTAGAAGGGTGAGCTCTTATTGCTGAAAGAAGGTTCCACTAGAGCACTTGAATGCCTTCAACAAAACTTAGTAGGACTAGTTTTTTTGTTTTTGTTTTTTTGTTACATCAAGCAAAATTTTGCAACGCCAGAGTTCTTTTTTTTTTTTCATTTCAGTTATGTCATTTTAAAGACGTGTTGTAGATCTGTTTGTTGTTCAGGCGCTGAAACGTGTCGGATATCGGATTTTGTCTGGTTTCTTCGCCCGGGAACTCTTGTAACTCGTAAACGAATTCTTGTCCACCCGTCATTCTCAGATGTCGTTTTCCAAAAATGACGACCGATTGCGACAAGACATTATCATCGTTTCGTTTAAAGTGGGGTTCCATCTGCGACCAAGGATGGACATGAGATTTTTTTGTCGAGATAAAACAGGCGTTACGAAATTCTAAACAATTTCCCCATTAATGTATATTTGAGTTTTAAACATGGCTTTGGCACTTAATTTCAAAACTTACCTGAAAAAAAAAACGTTTCAAAAGTTTTTTATTTACTTTCTTTTTACTTAGCTAACGTAAAACAAATGATGCGCATTGACATAAATAGTTTTTCCTTCCTACGTCCCCTCAAAAATTCATAACTGAATTCTTAGTTTTTACTGCGTTATTTAAAACCAAATATCCGTATATGCTGTCGGGCGAAAGATTTATTGCAAGCTGTAAAACTATGTGCGCACCAAAACGGGAAAACAGCAATATTATGCCTGTCGCTAACCACTTCAAAGAACTTGAGGATTACAGTGAGACAACGAATTCTCAAGCAGGGTGAATTCAAAAGCATTAGCGACGCCACCAAAAGCGTCGTTGCGGTAGCAATTCGTGATTTATCAAACGGTCACTGTGACGCCTTCATTTTGATTCTTTTTTTGTTTCATCGACGGAAATCAGCTCCATGACAGAGTGTCAACTGTAACGATTTTGGTTTAAGAATGCAATGACTCCCAGCTTCCATTCCATATTCCTATTATTCTTACACGCATGATACGCGTGCGATTTCGTTTGCTTCTTGCGTGACCTCGTGCGTTTGTTTACCTCCCAAACGCGCCCACATGCTTTTGTTTACCCCCTCCCCGACCTCAACCAATGACAGCGTGGGCTCGGCTACATCGTCATGGCGCATTCCCTGGGCGTTCTCTACGTTGCCTTTTGATTGGCGGGCTCCTCCTTGCGTTCCGACGCGCCAAAGGCGCATTTCAGAAGGATTTCTTGCCATATAGAGCATTGTGGTTCGCAACTGACGATAAGCACGTTCCAACGCATGACGTCACGGCGAGGTGCAGCCTGGTCGTGACGTCATGAACGTAAACCGCAAGAGGGCGCCACCGTAACATCTCGGCTCTAAGAGTCACCTAGAGCGCAAGAAACACGAGGCGCGGTGACTCTCTAGTATGTTATTACCACTCCGTAGTGAGGGAGACTGCGGAAATAACCGATAAGAGTATCGGAGAAAAAAACACGAAGCAAGAAGCGTTAAGATAATAAGCCACGCCTTGCCTTTTATCAAGCTATCAGTGACCATTACTTATTTGTTCTCAAATCAAATGTATTATGTCGATGTCTTACAAAAACAAAATTGGTAAACACTAACGCTACCCGTAAGGTGAAACCGCTGCGACAGCTGAGGTGTGACAGCGGAGCCGTTAAGGTGTCATTTTCGAAGCAGATGGACTGAATGAGCGGTAAAGGTGTGAGCCCGCACCATAGAGTCCGCCTAGGCGTTTTGTATTAAACCTAGTAACACACCGGACGAAAAGCAACGAGGGTCGATTAAGTAGAGAACGTTTCGTGAACCTATTCAAACATTGTATTGGGTACAAACTAGAACTGCCTCGTGCTAATTGTAGAACACTCCCGAAATCGCGCGCCGAAGTTTGAAATCCAGGGAACGACAAAACAGCATGTGTATGCATGAACTGTTTCCTGTCGTGGTGTGGCTGCCTGGACTGTCTTATGCAATGTTATTGAATACAAACACAACACCGCCTTATGGTCGCTGAAGAACACATTCAAAATCGCGCACTCAAGTTTCAAGCGTGTAGCTCCACCTAATTTAGCGCCCGGGGTTTCGCCGGCTAAACACCCAGTTAGCTTGATTCGTTTTATCACCCGAGAGCCTTTCTGGCATAATTAGCAAAAACGCTTTGTTTTTGTTGTTTCCATTATCAGCAGTCTCCTGTTTATGTTTCTGCCTGCCGTCATGGTGTTACGTGACGACGTATTGTCACGTGACGCCTGAATGTCACGTGACGTCATGACATCACGTGACTCGCGGTGTCACCTCACGTCATTAAGTCGCGTGGCGTCACTGTGCAACGTGATGATGACGTGACAATGTCACGTGACTTTGTCAACTGATGCCAGGTAACAGGTGACGTGATGCTTGGCGTGACGTAAATCTGGAATCTTTGGGCAGAGTGCCGAAAATGGCCCACGTCGATATGGAGCGCTGTAGACGGCGCGAAATCCTCGAAATGTCCCTTTAACTGCTATGGCAGTAAAGCAAAACAGTGGTAGGCATTATGAGCTTTCTCAAATTAAGCTCCCGTTCTTTACTTCGAATATATTTTTTTAGCTACGAAATGTTGGGAACACATGTATAATTCAGTAAGAAAGTTGCACAGCCATGGACAATGCCAGCTGAAACGACCGAGCGGCGGCAGAAATAGCTTCCTCGACGCGAAAAGCTGAACTATCGACGAGAGAATGCACGCAAGCGATAAATGCAATACGCTACTGAAAAAACAAAACAAAAAAGTACATACTAAACCAAACACCCATATAAGGAAGAATCAGAAAACTAAAGTAATTTTATCAGCGGACTTCACAATTCTAAGTGGTTGAATAATATATCCTTTTTCTTATGCACCTAATAAACATATAAAACACAGGAAATATTGTCGACGCTGTGCGCCCAGTATATTTATTGAAAATATCGCGAATTTTCTACTCATTAAAGAGAGGAAAGGGAAAGACAATTTTATTTATGTGCCATTGGACAGAAAAAGTACGCTACACATCCTGGACCAAATACCAAATTTCCGTTTGCATTCTTCCATGAGCTAAATGCGTATACTTTATCACATGGTTCTTTCATTTTCTAATACATTCCGTATTAGAAAATGAAAGAACCATGTGATAACCATGGGTCGCATAAGTGCATATGTTTTTTGTGTTTTTTTTCAATACAGCGATCAAGTGTACTAAAACGCGTCTTTTGGGCATCCGAACGCAAAGAGGGGCAAGCCATTCAAGGGACAGCATAGAGAACGCGCTGATGTCGAGGGGGCCAAGCTCGCGTCATGCTTGGCTCAGGTCGAGGGAAAACAAACGCACGTGGGCGCATTTGGAGGTAAACAAACCCACGAGATGTGCAATTAACAGACAAATTTGCACGCCGTATAGGGGAGTATAGCTACAGCTGTCTGACTCAGCCTGTTCCTTTTTTTCGTTTTTCAGAGCAATTTGATGTGACTTGCCTTAACCATCTGCTACCTCATCCCGCACTTTTCGACGCCTTCGTTGTCTGAACGTGATCTCTCTGCGTCATTGAACTCATATTTCTTATCTGCCGAAAAGAACAAGTACGCCGCAACGGCGTTCATTGTTCAAGTATGATCATGCTAGGTCAGTAGTATGCCACTGCGACCTCACACGCTATCTTTCGTTGGTTGTTCAACTAAACCTCCTTAAATACTCTTATAATAGAGGGGCTTCTAAAGTAGCGCAGTTTTCTGGCCAAAACGTTGCTTTTCTCTATTAATGTATGGTCCTGGAAGCCTCAACATAGCCAAGGTAATAACCAAACTTTTTCCCACTTTCTTGAACCACCTGAGACTGGGTGGGAAACTAGAAGAACCAAAAGTGGAAGGGAGAGGAAAAGAAAGACAGAAGGCGTCTTTCTGTTCCTGTACCTTCCACTCATGATTCTTCTAGTTCCCCACCCAGTCTCAGGTGGTTCGAGAAAATGGTAAATCTGCACCAGCTCGCCTGCGCCATCATAATCTTATCGTCAAACTTCTTATTATTTGGCCAGAGTCTGTGTAATTTGGCTCTAAATTGCCGAACAAGTGCATGAATTAGACGTCCCTCCCTCGTAGTTCGGCTGTCACGTGACTTTGAGCATCAGTTCCCAAGAAAATGCCAAAAAGATGTTTCATTTCTGGTTGATTGGTTTTCACCTGCAACTTTGAGCCTAAACTGCCAAACAAGTTTAGAATTAATCATCACTGCTGTTTGCTCTGTCTATACGTGGCATTTTTAGCTCGTGTCTGGCACTTTGATCATTATGGCGCAATGAAAAAATAAAAAATAAAAAAATTGAAGACGTTTACAAATCTCCGTAATGCGAATTTAGAGCGCAGCTCTTGAGGAGGAAGAAGGGAGGGTACGGAGGGGAGGGTGTGCCGCTCCTCCTCCTCTGCTCCCTCTCCTCCCTCCTCTCCTCCTCCTCCTCGCCTCCTCCACTCGTCCTCCTCCTACCCTCCTTCTCCTCCTCTCTTCCTCCTCCTCCCCTCGTCCTCCTCCTCTTGCTCCTCCTCATCCTCCTCTCTTCCTCACCCGCACCTTCCCATTCTCCGTACCTCCCTCCTCCTACTCCATATCCTCCTCCTCCCACAGTTTCCCCGCTAAATTTAGCTAAAAAATTGACGCCACGTGACCTCAACACCGATTCAGCTTCCCCGCTAAATCTAGCGGGAAAAATGACGTCACATGACTTGGTGTCACGTCACCTATGAACAAATTCAGTTTCTCTGCTTTATTTCGCGGAAAAATTGATGTTACGTAACCTCTACAGCAATAAAATTCCCCGCTAAATTTAGCGGGGAATCGCATTGGTGTTGAGGTCACGTGATGTCAATTTTCCCGCTAAATTTAGCTCGGTCATGCCGACGCCGACGCCACGAAAAACGGAAACGGGCGCCTAAGAGCTGCGCTCTAAGAAGTACTTTGGCACTAGCTAATGCCTCGGACAAAAACCTTATTATGCCAAAGTTAGGCCCCTAGGATTGCCGAACGTGGGCGAAGGTATGCTTTTCTCGGGAGTACTCCCTGGTTTTATGTTCAAACTCTCGCGTCTGGGCAGGGCCACCGGCATCTTTTAGTCTTTGTTCGGTCGTCTCAGCTTATGTTGTCCACAGTGTACTGCCATTGTAACTCACTGAGTGACCTTTTTTACAGCGGAGCTGTTAAGGGCTAGTTTCCCCAGGATCGTGTCCCCCGCAAAGAAATGTCGACACAAAACTCTGGTTGCCGCCGTCGCTCATAGATGGCGGTAGCTGTCCAGAGTGTTGTGTTTGCCGGTTGTCCGCTTGCCGCCGTCGCTCATAGATGGCGCAACCTTTCGAGCCTTTCCACTCTGGCTTGCCGACTTGCGGCCGGCCATTACTTCATTCCCACCATAGTACAGCTTCGCTGGTCTTCCTTCTTCACCAAAGTGGAAAGGCTAAACTTTTTTTTCGCCCTATGCTATGCTTAATGGTTCGGCTACTCACCGTGTGCCTTTTGCTTCAACAGTCCGGACCAAGCAGCATCCCGGCCATTGCCAGCTACATCCTGCTCGTCTTCTCTCTTCTTTCTCTGGTGGCCCTTGGAATCACGCTCTTCATCTTCAGCTACTTCAAGTGAGTGACCAAAGCTAACTTAATACCAACATCCTAAAAAGAAAAGTGTTTTCCGGTTTGCGTAAGTAACTCTACATCACGTGAAGTTGAAACTCCGTGACAATGTGATGCCAGCGGTTTTAATAGAACGTGAAAGTTTGAGAACATGACGTTGCCTGGATCGAAAAATATAATAGAAGGACCAAATTACTTTATGAGCCGACGTCCACCTAAACATAATCTCGTCAAAACAAGAACTGGCATTGCATACCCTTGTGGCATTTATATAAATAAAAAAACACTTGGCAACAAAAAAAGAAGATTGTTTTCTGTTTTGTTGACAAGCCTTTTTTTTTTGCTAAAATAGTTTTTGAGGCACCCAAAATGCCTTTTTTTCTTACGGTACGGGGCTTAGCTAGACGCCAGATCAGAGAGAAGTTTGATATTTGCGTAATCCCACTACACCTTTTCTAGTATGTGCCGCCTTTTCCACCGCTTGGTGGCGGGTATGTCGACGGGTCATTTCTTCTTTCCGTCCTTTCTAAACTGCATTTCTTTCTTTTCTGATTGAAAATACTGAACAAAAACTACTTTTATAAATAATCGAAACGGCTCGCGCCACTTATATTTTGTATTTCGACTAAAAAAGCTTTTAGCTGCTCTAACCAGTAGTAAGCCCAGGACCAAAGACGTCACATATGCGCGCTTTCGGCACCGCGGGTCGCCCCCGTAGGTGGAGGAGGTTACCGCGTCGTTCGGTTAAAATATGACGCACTGATATTTAGTTACTCTCTCCGTGCCCGCTGGCGTGCCCGAACCCCAAGAGACATGGAAACCGCAAAAAAGGTAGACGCTTAAATATGATTGCAGGGCCCCTTTAATATCCCGCGCCCTGAATGATGCATTTGAGGCTGGTGCAGCAGCTCCAGCTATCCTAGTAGCGAACGCTCTGTCAGTAGCTGTGGAGCGGCGGTGCATTATTTAATATCTTGAGAAGGAGATAGTCGATGATTAAACCTGCCGAAAGTTTAACGTCGTATGCCCAGTGCGCAGTATCAGGTGGAAAAAGTCGTAAGCTTGTAGGCGAGCTGGTGAAGGTTAGCCATGATAAATTATACCTGACATTTTGGTAAGGAAAGGGAAACATCAAACAGTATATTTTGTTTGTCTCTTCAACTGCTTGATGTTTACCTTTTTTTACCACGGTTTCAGGTCCTAAAATTATCATGGGCACAGCATAAAGAATAAACACTGTCATGAACAAGTGTGCAGTATTTGTGTTTACTGTGTGGCGGAGGCCATCAGGCGATGACAAATTAACCAGAGGGACAGTTTCGACTAACTGCTATCTGGAAGCCTAGTTCTTTATACAACAAAGGAATCAAGGAGCTGTCAGTACAATGACACCGGTGTCTGGGCGCGCAGAAGGACTATTTAGGGGAATTGACGAAGTCTTGTGCTTGTCGGATTTCCTATTTTCTCAGTAAGTCATTACACGCTCATTGGGGCTTGCGGACTAACTTCCGGCTGCATAAGCATACACACAACACGATTCAGTAGGAATAAAGCCTCAGGCAGCCTTGAATTACTTCTGTGTATCATCTCTTTCAGTATCAAGGTTTCCGAGGCCTTAAGGGCCGGATGTTAAGGGCGACATTGCTTGAGAAGGAAATTTTTATTTTGTGCGAGTTTCTCGAAATTACTCACACTAAACAAAATTTGAAAATAAGTTCTTCGAAAGAGTCCTACTTCTTACCTGTGCGTCACGATTCCACTTGTGTGTTGCTGCTAGGCTCGTATCTTTCAAGTCCTCTTTATAGCACCACATAATAGACCAGATGCGAAATTTTTCGAACGTCTCGCAACACTCTGTCACTGCCATCTTTGTTGCGTCGAGATTCTTCTGCTGTTTGTCAATTTCGTAGTGTTGTCGCTAACAATCGAGGCTCACCGTCGTCGATCCTCAGCCACACCTGCTAGCTAAGGGTTAGTACTGTTCCATGCTCTTCCTTGCGCACGTACATGCTGGTCGCCCCGCCGGTCGCTGGCTTATCACCGCCACCAATAAGGCGGACGTACACTTGAGCTCGGCACGTATCCTGGGAGTGCGCCCAAGGCACGGGCCCGGGCGCCCGGCCCCCCGATATCTTTCATTTGCGCGACCTGCTCTCCGCCTGCGCGTCGTACAGGATGCTGTCAGAACTACGCCTTCGCGCCCTGGCCCTGGCCAGCGCCGAAGCCAGCTGGTGAGACGGATCATGTTCTTCGGCGCACTACTAGATAGCGCTGTGCATTTCCGCATATGGTCTATTCCGCCTTGCGTCATGCGTTCATAAAGTCGTTGTAGTTGATAGGATGTCACGCTCGCGGGTTTGTTACACAAAGAAAATGGAACGCAGCACTGTTTTTGGTTTGACAAAAAAGAAATAGAAGAAACATGTATTATAAATGACAAGTTATTTTACTTGAAAAATAAATGAACGGTAAAGTCAACATTGACATAAAAGGCAACCAAGCACTACATGATTAGAATGTTCATCCTTACAGTCAGGACGTCGGCGTAGCATGTTAATTCGTGCTAAAGTACAGGGTGTCACAAAAGAAAGTTTACACGCTTCAATGAAAAAATGGAGCTCCATTTTTCCATTGAAATTTTCAGAAAATCGCTTATAACTTTTGATTAAGTTATCGGATCGGGCTGAAACTTTGGCATCTGGCTGTGAGCTCTAGGGCCACATTTGGGCGGAGAATGAGCGTTCGGCGATGCCTAGTTTATTTTTGCGGTAAAAAAGACCGTGTAATTTTTTTTTTGGGACGCCCTGTACAGTGTACTAGAAATAGCGGGTAGTGTTAGGACCCGCGCGGCTCCGTAATGCCCAATTGAAAAATCTCATTTCTATGAGAAATTTCTTGTGTCCGATAAATACATACGAATCATACAAGATATATAAGAACCATATAAGAACGATATAAGAACTAGTTTATAAGAACGTATAAGAACCATATAAGAAACTTGTGAGAAGTTTCTAATAATGTTTTTATATGTTCTTATATGTCTTATATATCTCTTATATTGTTCTTATATATTTTGTATGATTCATATGAGCTTATTGGACACAAGGAATTTCACATACAAATGGCTTTTTCACTAGAGTGAGAAGCCGTGAGGACGCGCATATCGACAATTCGCAGTGGCGCTGCAGTCACCTGCCCCTGAAAGGCTGTGCATGGTAATGCGGCAGCTCACCAAGTTTGGCGAAAATTGGTTTGTGTGTTTCAAACACTGTACTTGGTTTTAGCGGTTGGTGGTGCATCGCTTCTTTGTGCCGGCATGTCCTTTCTCGGTGACATTGTTTTTAGCCTAAAATTTCGTGTATACTGCGGACTGTAGACGTTTAAATTTAACATGAAAATGCCGGCGCAACGCCGGCGGAACTACTGCTGCGCACCAGACTGCAGAACAGGCTACTCGCGTGTGAAATGGGAACGGAAAGCGTCAATCTTCATCGTTCCAAAGGCCAGAGCCCCTAGAGAAGTCGTGGGCAAAAAAAATTTGGGTCTGACGGGTAAGCGCCTTGAAGAAACAAGTGCAGTCTGCTAACTTCATTTTTCGCCCCGCTACATCTTTTGTGACTACGTTCATAAAGTTAAGAAAAAGAAATTAGAGAAATGAAAAAAAAAAAATCAGAAGAAGAAAAAGAAACACTGTACCAGAGCGACACGGACATTTCGTATTCCCGCCTATCGCAGCTCACGGGGGCACCGCACGCCTTCAGGTGCAGGCGTCGGTGACGCCTGCACTTGATGGGCATGATTGTGAGAGTTTTTTCTGAAATCAAATAAACTTATCTTATCTGTTAAGATGGATTCAATGCGCTTCACGGGAGTCCCGCCGGTCCCAACACTACCCTTCATTTCTAGTACACTGCAGCTAAAGTAACTGGATCGTGGAGAGCAGAGCCAAGCTCCCCGTATGGCCGCCATTTTGGCTCATCAAATGGGCGATTTCTCCTTGACCTCTCTATTCTTGTTGAGCCGATCTAAATTCGCTGGTGAAAGGTAGCTTTATAAATACGTTTCCTGTCTAAGACCTTTTACGGTTTACGAACATTAACTGCCGCTTGCGTCCCAAGCGACTTCCGCTCACTCCGTCTTTACAAGCCTGTCGAACCTGCTTATGCCACCAGTACAAGAAAGCAGAAATGCTGCACGGACAGCAGATTTGGGGATTTAGCGAGGGTCTTCGGCTGTAGAATATAAGGTCTTGAAGAGAGCAAGATGTTTACAAGTTTATTCGAAAAGATTGAACAGATCTCGCGCTTCTTCATTCTTTTGGCAAGGGCAGCAAGGACTGGACACCGCCTGGTGGCGTTTGTCATGAAAAAGGTCTGTACCGAGATTTTGCTATCCACAGACCGGCGAAACAAGCGTACATCTTTGTACCACCACCACAGCACTGTCGGTGCCTGGAGGCATTGAAATATACTACTCCTGTTGTGAAATGCGCAGGAAGAACAATATAATTGTAAGATATCTGTATAGATGCGTATGACTGATAAGTTAAGAGCATACTCAGTGCCAAAGACGCTTATATTTACGAAGAAAGACTTCAGTACGATGATGTTCCATGGTTATCATGGTGTGACTGGGTTAGTGCGGCCCTCTTGAAACTTCGAAGATTTGAAGGGACGAAATGGCGATTGCCATAGCAACGGAGACAGATTAGCCAGTCACCTTGCGAGGTTTTGGTCGTTTGTATGTCAGTATTTCTTTGTGCTTGGCTAGCAGGGGGAGGCAACGGCGCTACTTTCCCAGGACCCAGTGACTTTAGGTCCCGCTGTTGTGTAGCTCCTCCACTTGCGGTCCCATAGCACGGAGCAATCGATGGTCTTGTTCTTGCGATTTCAGGACCACGCGCGTAGGTGTGGGTCCTCTGAGTTTCCGTGGGCCTAAACAGAACCCTTTCGATCAAGCCGAACCTTCCATCACGTTCGCCCTTTATTCTACGGATCTCGCCACGTCGCCTTCGAACGTCAAACCACAGGCCGAAGTTGTTGTTTTCTCTTTTCTTTTCTTTGCGCTGTCGACGTCAGCGTCACCGCAACCTCCAAAATCAAAATCATCAAAATCACGATACTCAACCCAGTCTTAAGGTTAACAGACTTATTGCGTGATATTTGGGTGTTAATCACGCGCGGACCGTCAGTTTTGTGTGCGAAACAGCATGCGCATATTCCAACACGAGTAGCATGTGACCACCTTGAAAGATTAAAGCAAAGCTGAAGCACTTTTTATTGAAACTGACTTAGGAGTGAACTTTTATAGCTTTGTGTCCCGGGAATTTGTTTTTGCATTTAAATTGGACACAATAAAATGCAAACCAATTGTGTTTTTTAAACAAAATAAAAAGAAATTGTGCCGAGACCAATGCCGAGCATGCGACGAGCCTCTCTGCCGCCTGTTCTCTGTACAAAGTGTCATGACATCATCCTTGGTACCTCCCAACTTTAGATTATCTTAGTTTTGGAACTCCCGCGGAGGGGATACGCCCCCCCCCCCGCCCTCACCCCCTTCAATCCGCCTTCCGTCGTTTGAAGCACCCTCTAGATTTCAGTTTCAAGACCGTCGTTCCATCGGCTACAGTGGAACGCCATCTACACGCAATGCTTGCAAACATGCGTATTCCATAAAATGCACTGAATTTACCAGAGCAGCCGTTTCCCGAAATGGTGGCACGTCGAGCAGCGGGAGACAAGCGCGGGGAGGAGGGAGGGGGGGGTAGGGGAGGGGTACTGTTCGTGAAAGCACCGTCTATGGGCAGTTTCGTAACTGAGCTGATCTATTAACGTTGACACCTCCGACCCAGCTTAGTGACAAACAAGTTTCATCAGATCCCAGCAATGACGTCACTTCTGCTTCTTTTCAATTGTTTGGCTCTTTTTTGCGCTCGGCCAAAGCTTCCCATCTCTGTAATGCTACTTATATACTCACAAAGCCTGGCAGTTTTTCAAATTCTTTATTGATCCCTGAATCAGAGAAAAGAGGCAGAAAAAGCAACTGACACGCTGCTTTACTAGCCTCTGCAACCCGTACCAGGCACAGGGAAAAACAAACATAAACGTAAAGACTCTAGCATTTAACATATTCATTATTGCAAGGGAAAGACATCAATTATATTGCTAAAAAAAAGAATGTAAACAAAAGGGAGAAAAAAAAAGAAACAAAAAAGTATGTGAAAAATAACAACACGCACAAAATGCATACAATCGTGTTGTACTAAGCTTTTTTTTTTGATTTAACATGGGAGAATTTATTAGACAAAAAGTGAACATATTTATATGGCGGACATACTGAAGATATATATATCGAGTTCATAAAGATGATTCAGAAGATGAGTGAGGGTATATTTTAACATATGATTCCCATAGTTGGTTCTTGAGTGTGGCACTATCCATATCTCAGCATTACGAGTCGGATAAATTGCTTGTCTAAGTTCAAGTTAGGAAATTTATAGATATATATATTTTCGTTCTGTCTAAAAGACCTTTTGCAGGAAAGTGCAAGTTTATAACTATAGTGATTTGGAATTTGTACTATATTAAATTTATGAAATAATGGCTTGGTATGACTGTCGTATATGCTGCATGACATAAACCTCGAATTGCTTATTTTTTTTTAAGATTATGTATTAGATTAAGATTTGTGCCAGTCGTGTTACCCCATAATAAAATGCAATAGTTGTATGTGTAAAAAGGGACTTGTATATAAGTAGCATAACAGAGATGGGAATCATAGTTCGGTATTCATAAATACCCCCCCCCCCCCAACTATCGATAGCTTATTACTTCTGTGGCACAGTTTCGTCCCAACACAGGTATTCATTAAATATTATTCCTAGTACTTTTACATTTTCTACTATATATATTTCATTCCCACCAAGTGAAAGGATAGTCATGTAGGTACATTTTGTATTACGTGATCTGAATAGAGCGGCTTTAGTTTTACTTTACATTTATTTTTAAGGAATTTCATATTGTCCAGGCATTTAGCTTATCACGATATTGATTTGAACTCTGTATAATTTAGTCAGTGTCGTTTCTCGAGAAAAGAAAGAGGTGTCATCTGCATATATGATGTAACTAACGGTATCATCAATATTTACTATATCATTGACATATAAATCAAAAAGAAACGGCCCCAGCACACTGCCTTCAGGCACGCCTGCTGTTAATATCGTGAGATCGGATCTATTTTTATTGATTTCTACACACTGATAGTGGTTTTCAAAGTAACTTTTAATCATCTCTAGAGTGACACCGCGAACACCTAACATGTATAACTTCTGAATTAACGTTTCGTGATTGAAGCGATCGAATGCTTTCGAAAAATCTTTAAGCACTCCGAGTGTAACCAGTTTATTTTCAATATTATTTAAAACTAATTATTTTTTCTTTAACAGCGCGTGTTCAGTAGAGCGATCTTTTCTGAACCCATACTGACAGGGTGTAAGGATTGAAAATTTGTCACAAAAACAGTATAATCGTTGATGTCATTTTTTTTTCTTCCGAACCTATTGGTAATACAGAAATAGGCCTATAATTTCCTAAGTTATTTTTATCTCAAGCTTTAAGTAAAACTGAAACTTTTACCGCCTGAATTTTCTTAGGGAAAAACGCCTGTTTGCAGCGCTAGATTAAAAATATATGTCAAACACGGAACAATGGACCGTAGTACATGCTTAATAGGTTTAATTTGAAGTTGATAAAAATCAGTGCTTCCGCTATTTTTTAAGCCTTGAAAAACAGAAAATAATTAATCTTCATCAGTTGTATAAATAAAGAAACTGTCATGTACGATGAACATGTATTTGGAAGCATGCTCATTATGTGTACTATGAAGAAGTTCAACAAAGTATTCGTTACATTTTTCTGCTAAAGCCACACCACTTATGTCAATGCCATCAATTCTAAGTGCTATTATTTTATCTATATGCAATTCATTTTTGATTAAAACTATTCAACTACTTACAGACCACATCTGACCGCATATCCCCATTAAACGAATTGTTGAACTATGCGTGTTTAACTTGTCTTAGGGCTTTAGTTACCGCGTTCCGTTGTTTTCGGAAGGCAGACAAAATGGCAACATCTTTGCTAAGTACAAATTTATGATAGAGAACATTTTTCTTATTAATCATGTTTAATACTTCAGACGTAACCCAAGGTTTACGGGATTTATGGCGAACTTTATGTAGTTGATATGGAAAGCAACGATCATATAATATAGTAAATTAAAAAAAGTTAAAGGCTTCTTAGCCAACACACTAGACATCACCACCCCCAGTCCTCAGAGTTCACTTGTTGCTCCAATTTTTAAAGGTTTTTTTTGTGCTTACGTTTCTAAAATAAGCATCTTGTGAACTAATTTTCTTCCTCTTAAAGCCTATATCAGCCTGCTTATAATTTGGCAGGTGGTCACTAATGGTTTCTCCCACTTCTCCCGAGATTACATCGGACTGGCACACATTTGTAAAGAACAGATCGAGCAATGCTTCATGATTAGGTGTAATACGTACGAGACCCCGAGTAGGCTGTACAATAACATTAAGCAAACCGTACGACTGAAATAAAGAAAGGAACTCTAATTGGCGTGGAGAAGACGTAAGCATGTCTATGTTGAAATAACCACCACAAAATACCATAAACTCATTTTCACAAATAAACCTAAAAAAGCACATCAATGAACTCAAGAAAAGCAATCATCTTTCCACTTGGCGGTCAATAAACAAGAAAAAATACAAATTTATTGTGTATTAACGTCAGCATCTCGTAGTCATTAGTGAAAATCGTAAAATCATCAATCACGACACACTCAAAACTTTTTTCCATACATGCATACACCGCCAGCTTGTTTAACATTACGAGATAAATTGAAATGTTCTTAATTTTCTAGCGCGTCAACTTCATTCCTTGACCTATACCGTGTTTCTGTTAACATAATTACATCGTACATAAAATCAAAACTCCCCAAAAAGATGCCTAGTTGCACGATTTTATTTCTCACCGATTGTACATTAAGGTGGAACAGACAAAACGGTACATTATGTTGGTGTTTAAAAATAAGCCCAATCTCACCGACAAATACGGCTTGTCATTCATGTTTAGAAGCAAAAAAAAAAAAAACTTAGAGTAACTAACTGAAAGAGCGACGAAATTAGTCTCGTTTTCGCAAGTCATCCTTCATTGCTATTAGATAGGACCGAGCCCCATCTTTCTCTCTTACGAAGACCTTTGCATTCCTATACCAGACAAACTGATACCCCTTCGCCTTTGCCCATTCTTCTGTTTCACAGAGAAGCGATTTTTCTTGCTGTGTCAGGTTTTCCGAAATATAAATCTTGCTTCGAGCACGTTTCAGGTTTGACCACTTATCTACCCACAGGTCTCGCGTTGCCTGGCTAGCAAAGCGAACAATGATCCCTGGTGTTTTATCTGGACGTGAAGGAAGTCTGTGCGTTACAACAACTTGATCTGTGGTCAAGTCGGGAACATCAAGTTGCCTTGCTAGCTCATTTAGTTGGGCCAGGAGGTCTTCATTTTCACTCGTGGGGATCCCGTGTATTTCTAAGTTCTGTTTGCGGTTCCTCCGTTCCAGGTCATGAACTTTCTGCTTCAGTTGATCAATTTCTGCTCCGGCCCCTGATTTCTCTAAGTTTGTGACCCTTTTCTTCGAGTCTTTTATTTCCTCGTGTTGCTCACTAACACCTTTCAACACATCGTCGTAATTCTCCGACATGTGCTGAAGGGAGTGTTCCATACCATCCACCGTTGCCTTCAACTTTAGGAGCGTGTCCAGCTTTGCATTCATAGCCACCAACATGCTTGCTACATTCAGTTCGGTGTTTTGTGTTTCGTTTCGGCCAATCGCAATTACAGCTGGAGGCACCGATTATTTAGCTGTCTGAACGTGCGAAGTCAGAGGATCCTTCCGTGCAGACTGAGACTCTAGCGAAGAAGTAGACGAAAGTCGAGCGTGCAATTTGCATGTGTAGCATACCCAGTGATTGAGACTCTCCTGTGGCCTTGGCTTAAGAGAAGTTTTTGTAACTCCAGAGCACTTCCCAGTGTGATAACAGTGCTAACACTCTGAGCATTTAATGGGAAAACTTTCAGATGCCACTGGTTTCTGGCATAAGATGCAGTCACTCATTTTGAAAAGATGCTAAAACAGGAAGCAACACAAAGCAACACGATCGCAGACCAGCGGAATGCAAGCAGTCAAACACGTGGTGAAGAGCCAACAAAACCAGTGCTAACCTACAAAATCATAAGCAGCGTGTCAGACTCAGTTGCCGAGGTAAAGCATTCCGCCGGTCTGCGATGAACCGCTCCGCCTCCAGCGCTTTTGTAGAGCACTGTACTGGACGCTTGATGCCGCTGCCAGTCGTTTGGTCGACTGATAACAAGCCTACCAATCACTCATACCGAGTACTGAGAGCGTACGGCGACGACAGGATGACACGGCAGCGATGCACTGGCCGAAAACGTTTCAGCCGAAAACCCGTACAGCACGGCTGGCTCCGAAGTACCGACAATGTTTCTCTACGAAATCAGAAGCAGCGTGTCAGATTAAGCTGCCAAGGAAAAGCATTCCGCCGGTCTGCCGACGGAAATGCAATGAAATGCAATGTTCGACGAAGGAGCCATAGAGTGCCCGGTTGCAGATTTGGAGCGCTAGGATCTGGCAGCACAGAGCATCAAATAGTCATTTCTCGAGGAACCTGGACGCCAGCGCACAGCTTTTGAAGCGGCGAGGACCCGAAACACATTTTCGTGTCCTCGCTTCTCGCCGCAGCGTCTCGCCGCAGCGGGGCGCCAGTCACGTGGCTCTCCTCTCATCCGTTGTCTGCCGCTCCACCTTTTCCATTTCTGCGGCCGCTTCTCGTGGTGATCTACCAGTCTTTGTCAGTATATAGGAGGCTATGGCTCGGCGCTCGGCAACAGCCACGGCTGGGTCGAAATTTTAGTTGACGAATAAGAAAATTATACTAATAAATTAGCATAAAACACTTTACATACTTAGTTTTTTAGGTGCCTACAATCAAGCTTCGCAACTTTCCAGTATTCAAAAGCACCATACGCTTTTTTTCAAGGTACAACAGTGTTTTTTTTTTCTTTTTTTATTGAGCGTAGATTATGAAAAGCAAAATATTGTACCCAAACTCCCATGTGTTCGTAACTTATGGCCTCATATATTTTGATGTGCTGTAATTTTTAAATTTTCGGTTTTCGTTTACTTGCGTAATAAAACTAACGTCGGAACAGGTCGCAACTCTGCTGTATATTTTCGAAGCCCTAATTTACTTCCGACACTAATTTTTAAAACAACGTTGCAGTAAGGTAAAATAATGTGTTCTTTTAAGCCACCGGTCTAAACACGGTTATATTTTTTTTTAAGTGTAGTGATTTATTTTCCCTTAGTCTAATGAAAAGCACTCCAAGTTTTCGGAAATTGAAGTTCATATTTTTGTTTTAGATTTAACTTGTTTTACGGCGACTCTACATCATCTGAACTCTTTCTTTTTTGCCCCAATATGTTCGCCCCATCAGGTAGTTGAAGCTGGCTTTTCCCAACTACCGAATACAAGTGAAAACACGGAAAAGTAAAGAAATGAAGAAAAACAAACAGCAATATATCCTATTTTTTATAATCAACTCATCTTTTTAAAATAAAAAATAATCTATAATATTTTCTAAGGTTATCGCATAACTTGAAATTGCTCGCAATAAACTTGACCTAACAATAATTTTTTTTTCGTATTTACCGTACACAGCCGATAGTACAAAGTAGGAAAAAATGAAACGATTTATATTTAGTTTCGAAAAGTGACCCGAAATTGTGTATGTTTTATCATAGACATGGATGCTAGAATTCAAGGCAACATCATTTTCAGCCATCAAACATTAATTTCCTCTCAAACAGCAGAGTCGATGTAGGAACGAAAGGGTCCTAGCGTTTCCGTTCAAAAATCAAGTTCAGTCGAGAAAAGTTGTTTCCGATAAAAAGTATTTTGCTTTTGCGACTCAAACTAATATTTACAACAAAAAATCTTAATTTTTGTTTTATTTCTCTTAGAGTCCGTCAAGCCTCTTGATTTATTTTTACAACAATATTTAATTTATAATTTATTTTGTGTGGGAAGTGGCCCAACAAGGCTTGTAGCTATTGCCAAACACAACAGGAAGTGACTGATGATCACCGAAGTAAGAAAAAAGCGTATATAAACTAACTCCTGTGTATCAACAAGCCAGCTCGTCTCTAACGACGCAACGCATCGTCGGTTCTAGGGCAGCCAAAACACGCCCAAACGCAGACTTTCTAAAATCATGTTTTTTTTTTCTTGCGATCACCGGTTTGTGTTTGCTTTTTTTTTATCGTGTACACCTACCATAGAGTTAATATAATAATCAAGACGAAAAGGTCCCGTTCATTCGGGCCGCTTCGGAACGCCGGGGCATATAGACGCGGACATCCGCAGTCCCCGTTGGGGGTCCCCATGGACCCATATATTACCGGCGACGCCTTACTATGCTCAAAAAAATCGTCGAAACGTCACCTCTAAGGTCTGCGCCTCGTTGTTTTCTAGCTTACTTTACAGGAAAACACCGGAATCACGCATTGAGGTAAATAAAGTTGATAAGCAACCTCGAGCAACTTCAACTCGTCGCATCAAAAACGAACACGCCTCACCGGATGAATAGATGGATGCATAGATGCATCCATCATAAGACGAATCGGTCCTTGTTCATCTTTTTATCGGACATAGCATAACACGATAACTTACACATCAAAATCTGGGGATTTACGCTTGAAATTTCTAAAATGACGCGATATTAAACCGAGTTTGCACGCCAGCCGGATGATAGGTACAGCACAGTCGGCGGAGCAGACGACGCGCGGGGTGAGAGGAGGAGGGCATTTTTTCTTTCTCCGCTCTTCCTACAGGAATGGTCTATACCGGGTGACATTTTTTATTCGTAACATAACTTCTTAAAAAAAAAAAGAGTGCAAACTGCTATTTGAATGTCGTCTTCGCTGGGTGTGTTTCGAGTTCGTCGGGCATTGAAAGAGAGAATAACTGCCACAGTTTGTTGAGTAATTAAGAAAAATGTGTTAATTATATTTTAATTAGTGAAAATAAACATACGGTTTTAATGAGAAACTTGCTGAGCGTCATCAAAAACGACTAAACCGTCAATGTGAGAACGACTTGAAGCACTTGCGAAATGCGGGGGTGCAACAAAATGACCACTCGTGCAGCAGGCGCAAAGCTAGCGGTGGGGAAACGCGGATGTTAACTTCGGTCATAGGCTCCTATATACTGACAAAGCCAGGCAGATCGCAACGAGAAGCGGCCACCGTAATGGAAAAGGTGGAGCGGCAGACAACGGGTGAGAGGAGAGCCACGTGACTTGCGCCCCGCTGCGGCGAGACGCCGAAACACACTTCTCTTCTCCCGAGCGAACAGGTGTGTTTTCGGGTCCTCGCCGCTGCGAACGTTCTGCGCTAACATCCAGGTTTCCCGAGAAATGGCTCTTTGATGCTTCGTGCTGCCAGATCCTCGCTCTCCAAATCTGCGACCGGACACTCTATGGCACCGCCGTCGAACTGCCAGGCTTTCTGAGTATAGAGCAGGCTATGCTTTGATGCACACCCGCGTGTCCCACGCGCTTCAAGCCGTTCTAAAATTGATGGATTTAGTGGCTTTCGAAGACGCTCAGCAAGTTTCTCATTAGAACCTTATGTTTATTTTCACTAATTAAAACTATAATTAACGAATTTTACCTAATTACTCAACAAACTTCGTCGGTTATTCGCTCTTCTAATGTCCGCCGAACTCGACAAACACCCAGCGAAGACGACGATCAACTAGCAGTTCGAACTCTTTTCTTTTTTTTTTTTAAATTATGTTTCGAGTCCAAAAAAATATATTACACGTTGTAATAGGGCGAGGAGGTACAACCTCTCTACGGAGACCCTTTTTTAGTCCGCACAGAGCCTTCCGCTGCGAGGTGTAATCATCACTCGATCTGCCGTGCTGCGCTACAAACACCACAGGCATCACTTGCGTGACATCGCAAGGCTGGTCCAGTGTTGCTAGAAAACATTTTCTTTCTTCAACCCTTGTAGTATTTTTTATTTTTTTTTATTTAGACGCACTTTGCTATTGTTCCGCTCTCGGAGTACCTGCCAACGGTCGGGCCATAAGATTCCGTAATGTGTCCTCTTCCTATGCTCCGTTTCACCTTCCGATGGGCCACAGAGGTCGCTACAGTCACTGCAATGCCATGTGGATGCCCCGTGACTTTTTAGGGGACGCGGTGGCACGTTGAACTGGCTGAGCTGACTCTCACTTTTAAGCAGGAGTTTGCAGGCCTCTAACAACCGCGATGAAGTGTACCACATCCATACTCCATGTGACCTAGATTTCCTTCCCCCCCCCCCCCCCGCTCCGTGCTGCGCTTTCTTACGGCAGTGCTTTTTCCCGAGTTTTTTTTTGTTTTGTTATGTCAAAGAACCGTGACGCTTTTCTGATGCGCACCGTAGTCCCTCACTCGCTTCCTAAAAGGCAAGGAGGCCTGCCTCCTTGCCCTCTGCGCTCTCAACGTTTGTGAGCTATCTCTCCTGCAGTGCACAAAAACACGCCAATCACGGCACACAACATCCAGCGAATGTCAAAGCTCAGAATGAGTTGGTGGACCTAAAAAAGGGAGGAAAAAATAAAACAAAGCACGGACGAGGAAGAGACGCATGGAACACGGTCTGGCTCTAACTTTTAACCGATTAAATCGAGGCAGTCAAACGAGCGCACATGCGTAAACACTCATCACGCCTCCTGCCCGAGTGAGTTATTGGCGAGCCCCGACAATGCAAGCAGGCAGTCTCTGAAAGGGTGAGGTGGGTCACAGGCAGGCAGAGTGAAAGACGGCACAATCTCGCGACGTTGATCGTTTATTTATATTTTTTAACTTCTTTTTCTGTTTTTTTTTCTTTCTTTACTTGCTTCGCTAAAGAAAAGGGGGCGAGCATGAGCTGCATGAACGATAAAAACTGCTTCGCTTGTTTTCATTTGCTTGTCGAAAAAACACGTTTAGGATCTAAAGGAGGATTTTATGTAAATGTTTTCTTTCCTCCATATACAACTCGAAGAAAGAAACAATGGTTTCGTCGGGACTCTTATATTGAGGATTTTAAACGCCAGAAGCGGAATGGCAGTACATATATATATATATATATATATATATATATGTGTGTTATTTAAAGGCAATTGTATTTTCGGTGTAGCGATGCCTAGAAAAATTGTTTGAACTATTTTGTCAGCAGACTACCCACATTAAAACACTACCCTGAAAAAGTAGCGCAGTGCAGAGCAATCAACTACAATTACATAGGCAATATCATCCACATCACTAATTTAAAAAAAACTCGTTTTTCGCATAATGCGCCATGGTGTCTGGGCGATAATGTGACAAAGTACGGCCACTGTGGATAAGGCCCTTGGTACGGTTACCGTTGAGACAGAAACCCTCCAATGGCAATTGACGGCAACACAGACCTGAATAATCATTCTTGTTTTCTAATTTATAAGAAAATAATGCAATATGTTCTTGCGGATTTTCATATATCAATTTTTTAGGGTTTATCGAGGGAAGTTTGAAGAAATCTGAGAATTGTTATTTTTGTTTTAATTGCTGTACAAAAATGGCACAATTTTGACTTCTTCGATACTCTAAAAATTTCAGGGCGCAATGCAAAAAAAAGTTATTTATAATAGTTAAATCCTAACTCTTTAAAGCGAACAAATAATTAAATATTATATACAAGTTTCAGCTTCAACACCTAATTCAAATATCTGTTAAAAAAATTATCGCAAAATGTTTAAATATTAAATGTTGCATGAATCCAGCTTCGTCATGTTTTTTTTTTGCTTAAAATGTTAACATAAACAAATTAAATTTATATAAATCAATTAGACCACTTTGCGTGCTTTATACATAAGAATGTTTGCGTTGTAGAAAGGTGCATCTTTTGTTGATGTGTACCTAATATTTGCGTCTACGCGCAACTGTCAAAATCGTTGTTCTACCTCCTGTCAGACGCGATTTGTTATGACGAAAACAAGGATGTGTCTTGACAAAATTTAGGTTTGTATCGTTGTGTTCCCCTGTTTTGCTACATTGCATAAAAACTTCCATTGAAAACAAAAAGTAGACATGACACCCCTACGATCGTCCTTACTTCTACTTTCCAGGCGACTACAAACAACGGAAGCTTGTATTAGAAAACTCTAGCACACCGTATTTTAGAGCTGCGATTTGCTAGTGGGAGCTTGAGCAGATTACATTGAAGCATGTATTATTTTATTTATTTTTATTTATTTTTTTATTTAGAGGATACTACAGACCATTGACGGCCCAAGTAGGAGTGGGGTACATCATATGCATTCGCGCATACAACAACAAACAAATAACGCGACATTAAAAAGGCTTACAACAATCAACTAGCAAATATACAGGATATATATAAAAAAGGGGAGGGGGAGAACAGCAACCATCAAGCAGCATGTAGTGTAATCATGCAGTAATACAAAATCATCTATACAGATGTAATACGAAGGTTTATACAATCTTGAAGCCCATGCTAAAAGGATAAACATGCAGCAATATACAACGAAACAAGCTAGTCATCAAGACGTTCCAGACCCCGCACAAAGTTGGTGTCGTTAAATAGTTGGAGAGGTAAGCCGTTCCAGTCGCTAATAGTGCGGGGAAAAGCTAAACCCAAACAAGTTAGTACTCGCAAAAATGGGTGTTAATGAAAACTGATGTCTGTGCCGCGTAGATCTTGACTCTAAAGGGGAAATATATTGCCACGGGTCTATGCGAGTCTGCCCTTGTTGAAGATGAAACAAGAATTTTAATCGTGCCAGTTTCCTTCTGGTATGAAGGGTGTGTATTCCATTAGCCTGTATAAGTTGAGTCGGGGAATCCAACCTCCTATATTTTCCGTAAATAAACCGAACTGCTCGACGTAGCTCCATCTCCAACTTCCGGATGTTTTTCTGAGTGAATGGATCCCAAACGACATTTGCATACTCCAACTTGGATCTTACTATACTCCGTTTCACCTTATGTTGTACCGCAGACAAGGCTAGAAGTGCGACCTCATAGCGTTGGGAGCAACTCTTAACGCACGAGAGCTTGTGCCGCCGAGATGTGCCCTAGAGGAAGGAGCTCGCGCTTGTAGCCTTTCCTGCGCTACATCATAAGGTGAAACAGAGTATAATGAATAGTAAGCATGCAGCTCTACCTGAATCGGAGCGTCTTTCAGCTTTCTCTAATGAAGCCCAACTCCCTGGATGCCGAGGCACAATTATGGTTTATATGAGGAGACCATGAAAGTGTGTCTGATATAACTAAACCTAGATATTTACATTCCCGCTCCACAGTAACCGCACCCACTCGGCCCGTTCTCCGAAGCGTATAGTTTGGTGAAACACTCTGTAATCTGAAAGAACAGCTACCCCTTTCAACAAAAAGCTATGCTTCTCTATACGGAAAGCGTGGCTTGAATATTTTTCGTGGTAAGCTGGAAGTGTCGGAAATGGTCTAAAAAATCAACCTCCACGGCGTATTGTAGTATGAACTTGCGTCGGTGTACTACATCCAATGTTAAATCAGATCGGTTCAACACAGAGTATACTCGTTTTTTGCTTTATTATTATTTCGCGCCTCATGAGGATTTCATTCAACAAAGATCGCCGTTTACTTTTTATTGTCCTGTAAATTGCAAGTACATACATTCCATACTATTAACGAGTACAATTACCATTTCGGGAACAATTACTTAAAAGGGTGTGACCTATTATTACGTATCAACCTATAGTTTATTTGAAATTCGGATGTTTAAAAGAAAAGTGAGCCCTGTTCTTCTCATCGCTAAAATAAATTGCCCATCGCCGAATGCTCAATCTCCGCCTAATTGTAGCACTAGCAGTTAGGACCAGGTTCCGAGGTCTTAGAACAAACCGATGTTCGAGTCAAAAGTGATGAGCAATTTTCTGAAAGTAATAGCTGAAGAACCTGCGACCGGCGACACCAGCAAATAATTGGAGATAAATGGCATCAGCTACCGAAAATGTGGCCTCATTTTATCATGAAATAGTTCGGAACATTGTCATTAACGATGTTCAGACATGTAAGGTGCCAACGTTTATTTCTGTGTAATTCAACAGGTATTGATGCCTTTTGAATGACTCAAACGTTAACTTTGACATCTAGTCGCTTCCACAAGCGCTATACACTTAAGCGATTTCTGAGCGTTTTTTTCTTGTGTGTTTGCGTGTTTGTGTGCGTGTGTGCTGAAATTGAAAGACGGTTATCTTTTCTGCCATACACGCGGGAGACTAATAATTTATTGATGCAAGAACGTCGGTCGTACTGAAGAGTGCATAACGTCAAGGCGTATCTCTCACATGCCCAGCGAAGGTGCACTGTAGCGAATTGAAAGGCAACGCGTAAAAATAAAGATGACCGCGCATTAATCATCATGAAATAACGTTCGAATTGCAAAAAAATGTTTTAGTGTTTCAAAGTATTGCGTAATATTTAAGCCAATGTTATTAATAAATAAACAGATACAGCAAGATTTGACGCATCGAGTCGGCGGAGTGGATAGCTTTGTAGATACCAATATTATTGTAGTTAAAATATCACGAGATTTTCTTTTTAATATTAGCCATGTCCCTCTTTAGGGAACAGAAAAATTCACGCATAAAATACTGATATGCAAGCAAGCGTTTGAAAGTGTCAAGGGAGGTTGACAGACCTGTTTTGTCCGTGTTGTCCGTGTCGTCCGATTTGTTATCCGAGAACCCTGTCACACCGCGCTGACGGCGGGGACAACACGGGTAACACTCCGCCATCTTGATTGTTTACCATCGTTTTTGTGTGTCGCGGAGTCGCTGGAAATGTGACTCTACCAAGTGCTAGTGCGTTCGAAGTGCCGGAAATGACCTTGGTACGACATCATCCAGTGACTGTGATTACAAAACTTGAGACGGGGAGTATTTTGCACTCTTTATTTTATCAAAATGTTCTTCATTCGCTGGCAAAGCGGGTAGACCTAACCGAGGAAAGTGAGATCGCTGGTATATGTTCGGGATTTACGCCACCCGGTATGAAGTGTTTCTGCTCCGGTTGTTTCTTTCATGCAATTCTATTCCTACTGTAACTTGAGTTAGCACCGGCAGTACTTCAAAGCGTCTTTTGTAGCGTGGTGTTGAGCTCAAATGACAGTGCTTGAAAACTGCGACACCGACGCAATCGATCTTTATAACAGTCGGTGGTATAAATATTTTTCAACGCTGTCTATTTGCCTACCGCCTGCTATGCGATCGCTTCATTCCCCAAAACGTCCTGGATATTTTGAAACAAATCAGGTGTCCGGTAGCGGCTGTTCCCAAGTTCCAAGCATGAAAAATCCCTGTAAGAGTGGTAGTTTAATGCTTCGATTTTTAATCTTCGCTTTTCTTAATTATTTTATTGTACTTTATAAGCAGGTGAGTAGGCATGCCATTTTATTTCACTAGCAGTAATGTGAGCTGGTCTCTCGACAGTTATAATTTAAAAACAACAGTTTGAACGTTTGCGACCGTAGCTGTGACCATTTCGACAATGCTTTCTGTAGTTACGCAGTACAAACATTCATCAAATTCTTTTAGCTGCATGCCAGCCTTAATTATTGTTAAATAACTTTTTCCAAGCCTTTATTTGAGTAAGACATTATTGATAGGGAACCAGCTTTGCCATCGAAGCTATCTCTGTTGTCATGTTGCCGGCCCAAAATTCGCTAGGCCAGCGATCAGGGCAACACACGTTGTCCAACCCAAGTGTCTGCTATTTTTGTTGCCGAAAGCTGTCCTACCGAGGCAACAGTTTAGTTGTCGTCTATGTTGTGCTGCTGTGGCCGCGATGTGGTAGGTTTTTCGGAGAGCACGGGGAGCGAGCAACAAGTTGGCCGACTGTTGGACAACGTGTTGTACTGCTGTTGCTGTCGTGTTGCCTCAGTGTGATAAAGTCTTTAGAGATTTCTCTTAAAATCAAAGCGATCCTAGCGGTGTGGTGCTGTGCAAAGCATACCATGTGCCCCTTGGCAAGTTTCAGTTTGGATTTGCCAACATCTCTTCGCGACATCCCATTCGAGATCAAACACACTGCTTGCGTTTTCAAATGTGTGGCTTTCCTTAAATTTATATTTCTGTAGACGTTGCCTACCTTTACAAATAATATGCTAAAGCGCGTTCGTTTTTATTTTTTTTTGGAGTTGGAGTACTGCATGACAGAGTTCATGCGCATGTAAATATATGATTATGAAGGAACCCTGGAAGAAGTACGCTGGGCCGGTCATTATCCTCCATAATCTCCTCAATGGGCTTCTTATTTTATCCGTGAGTCCGGAGGGTTATGTTGCGCTCTGGAGTGGTGACTAGTTAGGCCGCCGAAATGTATGGGGCATGGCCAGTCGCACCCCTACTCCTGGTAAAAGAAGCCGTGCAATGATATTCGCGGGAATTTTTTGTCACCGTACACGAGATTTCTGACACTAGTTGGACCCAAATATACTCGCACGCAACGCCACTGCAGCATGACATTCCTTTGATTGCGGTATAAATTCAAGGACAAAACTGAGCGTTTTCGTTCATTTTCTTATTTGCAAACTCGGATGACGTAGCTGGGTGGTCATAGTACCGTCCACTGACGATGTTTGAATGCGGCGCATAGATTGGACCCGAGCATTGCGTGAGCACTCGATTCCGGCTCGTGATAATCAATAGCTGGACAGGCGTTCGGGCTATTGCCTGTGTCCGATCAATGCAATGACGACAATAGACAAACCATAGCGGTTTCTAGAACTCGGCGGGTGTCCTATGCTTTGCCAACCCCAATGCGTGGCTATGATAGTCATTGGCAGCATATAATCGGCTCCAGATCACGTGGCTTCTTGTTCTGGCTGAGAGTTGAGGAGATGAACGCTATTCGTTGTTACAGCGGAGCTGTTAAGGGCTAGTTTCCCCAGGATCGTGTCCCTAGCAAAGAAATGAAGACACCGAACACTCGGACACCTACGCGCCATCCATGAGCGCCGGCGGCAAGCCACATATCTGGTTGCCGCCGTCGCTCATAAGATGGCGGCAGCCTTTCCACTCTGGCTTGCCGACTTGCGGCCGGCCATTATGTAGTTTCCATTGTACAGCTTCACTGGTCTGCCTTCTTCACCAGAGTAAAAAGGCTGGAAAGTTTTTATAACTTTTTTTTGCTACTTTCGATGCGTTTGGTGAGTAAGCGAAAAACGTGTTTTATAGGTGATTAACTTCAGGGATTCATCCAAAGCGGATATTTGCGCCAAGTAATAAAAAAATGTTGCATCGCCCCTTTAAGGAGCAACCCCACTCTTGGTTAGGTGTGATTCTGAACCAACAGGTGGCAATGGGATCGCCTTCCAGTGCCTGTATATCAATGCAAGAATTCGTGTGTGGTGGCGCTTCAATACAGTGTGTGTATTTTTCATGTCCTAAAATTTACACCCCTGGTCGTTTGCTTGTTTTT
>JAZHYW010004063.1:0-16299 GCA_037355805.1 Ixodes ricinus
AAGGCATTTTGGGTACCTCAAAAAACTATTTCAGAGAAAAAAAATTCTTGTCAACAAAACAGAAAACAATCTTCTTTTTTTGTTGCCAAGTGTTTTTTTATTTATATAAATGACCACAAGGGTATGCAATGCCAGTTCTTGTTTTGACGAGATTATGTTTAGGTGGACGTCGGCTCATAAAGTAATTTGGTCCTTCTATTATATTTTTCGATCCAGGCAACGTCATGTTCTCAAACTTTCACGTTCTATTAAAACCGCTGGCATCACATTGTCACGGAGTTTCAACTTCACGTGATGTAGAGTTACTTACGCAAACCGGAAAACACTTTTCTTTTAGGATGTTGGTATTAAGTTAGCTTTGGTCACTCACTTGAAGTAGCTGAAGATGAAGAGCGTGATTCCAAGGGCCACCAGAGAAAGAAGAGAGAAGACGAGCAGGATGTAGCTGGCAATGGCCGGGATGCTGCTTGGTCCGGACTGTTGAAGCAAAAGGCACACGGTGAGTAGCCGAACCATTGAGCATAGCATAGGGCGAAAAAAAAGTTTAGCCTTTCCACTTTGGTGAAGAAGGAAGACCAGCGAAGCTGTACTATGGTGGGAATGAAGTAATGGCCGGCCGCAAGTCGGCAAGCCAGAGTGGAAAGGCTCGAAAGGTTGCGCCATCTATGAGCGACGGCGGCAAGCGGACAACCGGCAAACACAACACTCTGGACAGCTACCGCCATCTATGAGCGACGGCGGCAACCAGAGTTTTGTGTCGACATTTCTTTGCGGGGGACACGATCCTGGGGAAACTAGCCCTTAACAGCTCCGCTGTAAAAAAGGTCACTCAGTGAGTTACAATGGCAGTACACTGTGGACAACATAAGCTGAGACGACCGAACAAAGACTAAAAGATGCCGGTGGCCCTGCCCAGACGCGAGAGTTTGAACATAAAACCAGGGAGTACTCCCGAGAAAAGCATACCTTCGCCCACGTTCGGCAATCCTAGGGGCCTAACTTTGGCATAATAAGGTTTTTGTCCGAGGCATTAGCTAGTGCCAAAGTACTTCTTAGAGCGCAGCTCTTAGGCGCCCGTTTCCGTTTTTCGTGGCGTCGGCGTCGGCATGACCGAGCTAAATTTAGCGGGAAAATTGACATCACGTGACCTCAACACCAATGCGATTCCCCGCTAAATTTAGCGGGGAATTTTATTGCTGTAGAGGTTACGTAACATCAATTTTTCCGCGAAATAAAGCAGAGAAACTGAATTTGTTCATAGGTGACGTGACACCAAGTCATGTGACGTCATTTTCCCCGCTAGATTTAGCGGGGAAGCTGAATCGGTGTTGAGGTCACGTGGCGTCAATTTTTTAGCTAAATTTAGCGGGGAAACTGTGGGAGGAGGGGAGGGTATGGAGTAGGAGGAGGAGGTACGGAGAATGGGAGGGTGCGGGTGAGGAAGAGAGGAGGATGAGGAGAGAGCAAGAGGAGGAGGACGAGGGGAGGAGGAGGAAGAGAGGAGGAGAAGGAGGGTAGAGGAGGACGAGTGGAGGAGGCGAGGAGAGGAGGAGGAGGAGGAGGGAGGAGAGGGAGCAGTAGGAGGAGGAGCGGCACACCCTCCCCTCCGTACCCTCCCTTCTTCCTCCTCAAGAGCTGCGCTCTAAATTCGCATTACGGAGATTTGTAAACGTCTTCAATTTTTTTATTTTTTATTTTTTTCATTGCGCCATAATGATCAAAGTGCCAGACACGAGCTAAAAATGCCACGTATAGACAGAGCAAACAGCAGTGATGATTAATTCTAAACTTGTTTGGCAGTTTAGGCTCAAAGTTGCAGGTGAAAACCAATCAACCAGAAATGAAACATCTTTTTGGCATTTTCTTGGGAACTGATGCTCAAAGTCACGTGACAGCCGAACTACGAGGGAGGGACGTCTAATTCATGCACTTGTTCGGCAATTTAGAGCCAAATTACACAGACTCTGGCCAAATAATAAGAAGTTTGACGATAAGATTATGATGGCGCAGGCGAGCTGGTGCAGATTTACCATTTTCTTGAACCACTGAGACTGGGTGGGGAACTAGAAGAATCATGAGTGGAAGGTACAGGAACAGAAAGACGCCTTCTGTCTTTCTTTTCATCTCCCTTCCACTTTTGGTTCTTCTAGTTTCCCACCCAGTCTCAGGTGGTTCAAGAAAGTGGGAAAAAGTTTGGTTATTACCTTGGCTATGTTGAGGCTTCCAGGACCATACATTAATAGAGAAAAGCAACGTTTTGGCCAGAAAACTGCGCTACTTTAGAAGCCCCTCTATTATAAGAGTATTTAAGGAGGTTTAGTTGAACAACCAACGAAAGATAGCGTGTGAGGTCGCAGTGGCATACTACTGACCTAGCATGATCATACTTGAACAATGAACGCCGTTGCGGCGTACTTGTTTTTTTCGGCAGATAAGAAATATGAGTTCAATGACGCAGAGAAATCACGTTCAGACAACGAAGGCGTCGAAAAGTGCGGGATGAGGTAGCAGATGGTTAAGGCAAGTCACATCAAAATGCTCCGAAAAACAGAAAAAAAGGAACAGGTTGAGTCAGACAGCTGTAGCTATACTCCCCTATACGGCGTGCAAATTTGTCTGTTAATTGCACATCTCGTGGGTTTGTTTACCTCCAAATGCGCCCACGTGCGTTTGTTTTCCCTCGATCTGAGCCAGGAATGACGCGAGCTTGGCCCCCTCGACATCACGCCTTCTCTATGCTGTCCCTTGAATGGCTTGCCCCTCTTTGCGTTCGGATGCCCAAAAGACGCGTATTAGTACACTTGATCGCTGTATTGAAAAAAAAACAAAAAAACATATGCACTCATGCGATTTATATTCCATATTACAAAATGAAAAAACCATGTGATAAAGTATACGCATTTAGCTCATGGAAGAATGCAAACGGAAATTTGGTATTTGGTCCAGGATGTGTAGCGTACTTTTTCTGTCCAATGGCACATAAATAAAATTGTCTTTCCCTTTCCTCTCTTTAATGAGTAGAAAATTCGCGATATTTTCAATAAATATACTGGGCGCACAGCGTCGACAATATTTCCTGTGTTTTATGTGTTTATTAGGTGCATAAGAAAAAGGATATATTATTCAACCACTTAGAATTGTGAAGTCCGCTGATAAAATTAATTTAGTTTTCTGATTCTTCCTTATATGGGTGTTTGGTTTAGTATGTACTTTTTTGTTCTGTTTTTTCAGTAGCGTATTGCATTTATCGCTTGCATGCACTCTCTCGTCGATAGTTCAGCTTCTCGCGTCGAGGGAGCTATTTCTGCCGCCGCTCGGTCGTTTCAGCTTGCATTGTCCATGGCTGTGCAACTTTCTTACTGAATTATACATGTGTGCCCAACATTGCGTAGTTAAAAAAATATATTCGAACTAAAGAACGGCAGCTTAATTTGAGAAAGCTCATAATGCCTACCACTGTTTTGCTTTACTGCCATAGCAGTTAAAGGGACATTTCGAGGATTTCGCGCCGTCTACAGCGCTCCATATCGACGTGGGCCATTTTCGGCACTCTGCCAAAAGATTCCAGATTTACGTCACGCCAAGCATCACGTCACCTGTTACCTGGCATCAGTTGACAAAGTCACGTGACATTGTCACGTCATCATCACGTTGCACAGTGACGCCACGCGACTTAATGACGTGAGGTGACACCGCGAGTCACGTGATGTCATGACGTCACGTGACATTCAGGCGTCACGTGACAATACGTCGTCACGTAACACCATGACGGCAAGCACAAACATAAACAGGAGACTGCTGATAATGGAAACAACAAAAACAAAGCGTTTTTGCTAATTATGCCAGAAAGGCTCTCGGGTGATAAAACGAATCAAGCTAACTGGGTGTTTAGCCGGCGAAACCCCGGGCGCTAAATTAGGTGGAGCTACACGCTTGAAACTTGAGTGCGCGATTTTGGAATGTGTTCTTCAGCGACCATAAGGCGGTGTTGGTTTGTATTCAATAACATTGCATAAGCACGTCCAGGCAGCCGCACCACGACAGGAAACAGTTCATGCATACACATGCTGTTTTGTCGTTCCCTGGATTTCAAACTTCGGCGCGCGATTTCGGGAGTGTTCTACAATTAGCACGAGGCAGTTCTAGTTTGTACCCAATACAATTTTTGAATAGGTTCATGAAACGTTCTCTACTTAATCGACCCTCGTTGCTTTTCGTCCGGTGTGTTACTAGGTTTAATACAAGACGCCTAGGCGGACTCTATGGTGCGGGCTCACACCTTTACCGCTCATTCAGTCCATCTGCTTCGAAAATGACACCTTAACGGCTCCGCTGTCACACCTCAGCTGTCGCAGCGGTTTCACCTTACGGGTAGCGTTAGTGCTTACCAATTTTTTTTTTGTAAGACATCGACATAATACATTTGATTTGAAACAAATAAGTAATGGTCACTGATAGCTTGATAAAAGGCAAGGCGTGGCTTATTATCTTAACGCTTCTTGCTTCGTGTTTTTTTTTCTCCGATACTCTTATCGGTTATTTCCGCAGTCTCCCTCACTACGGAGCGGTAATAACATACTAGAGAGTCACCGCGCCTCGTGTTTCTTGCGCTCTAGGTGACTCTTAGAGCCGAGATGTTACGGTGGCGCCCTCTTGCGGTTTACGTTCATGACGTCACGACCAGGCTGCACCTCGCCGTGACGTCATGCGTTGGAACGTGCTTATCGTCAGTTGCGAACCACAAGCTCTATATGGCAAGAAATCCTTCCGAAATGCGCCTTTGGCGCGTCGGAACGCAAGGAGGAGCCCGCCAATCAAAAGGCAACGTAGAGAACGCCCAGGGAATGCGCCATGACGATGTAGCCGAGCCCGCGCTGTCATTGGTTGAGGTCGGGGAGGGGGTAAACAAAAGCATGTGGGCGCGTTTGGGAGGTAAACAAACGCACGAGGTATGCAAGAAGCAGACGAAATCGCACGCGTATCATGCGTGTAAGAATAATAAGAATATGGAATGGAAGCTGGGAGTCATTGCATTCTTAAACCAAAATCGTTACAGTTGACACTCTGTCATGGAGCTGATTTCCGTCGATGAAACAAAAAAAGAATCAAAATGAAGGCGTCACAGTGAGCGTTTGATAAATCGCGAATTGCTGCCGCAACGACGCTTTTTGGTGGCGCACGTCGCTAATGCTGTTTGAATTCACCCTGCTTGAGAATTCGTTGTCTCACTGTAATGCTTAAGTTCTTTGAAGTAGTTAGCGACATGCATAATATTGCTGTTTCCGTTTTGGTGCGCACATAGTTTTACAGCTTGCAATAAATCTTTCGCCCGACAGCATATACGGACATTTGGTTTTAAATAACGCAGTAAAAACTAAGAATTCAGTCATGACGTTTTGAGGGGGCGTAGGAAGGAAAAACTATTTATGTCAATGCGCATCATTTGTTTTACGTTAGTTAAGTAAAAAAAAGTAAATAAAGAAACTTTTGCAACGTTGTTTTTCTTAGGTAAGTTTTGAAACAAGTGACAAGCCATGTTTAGAACTCAAATATACATTAATGGGGAAATTGTTTAGAATTTCGTAACGCCTGTTTTATCTCGACAAAAAAATCTCATGTCCATCCTTGGTCGCAGATGGAACCCCCACTTTAAACGAAACGATGAAATGTCTTGTCGCAATCGGTCGTCATTTTGGAAAACGACATCTGAGAATGACGGGTGGACAAGAATTCGTTTACGAGTTACAAGAGTTCCCGGGCGAAGAAACCAGACAAAATCCAATATCCGACACGTTTCAGCGCCTGAACAACAAACAGATCTACAACACGTCTTTAAAATGACATAACTGAAATTTAAAAAAAAAAAAAGAACTCTGGCGTTGCAAAATTTTGCTTGATGTAACAAAAAAAAACAAACAACAAAAAAACTAGTCCTACTAAGTTTTGTTGAAGGCATTCAAGTGCTCTAGTGGAACCTTCTTTCAGCAATAAGAGCTCACGCTTCTACCGCAAGATACCCCCTGAAGAGAGAAAATAGAAACAAAATGTTAAGGTGAGCGATATTTCAAACGTGTGCACTCGTTGAAGATTTCACGCTTGTCTTTTCCAAAATAAACGAAAGGAGACGCTGAATACTTCAAATCATGAGTGCGAGTCGTTTTTGCGTTCACAGATATGTTTAGATGTATATCTTCCCAACCGACGTAGTTTGCAACAAACTATTAACTATTACAAGTACTCGACATCTGTTGCGCTGTGCAGGTGCTTATTTTTGTAGCAGAACTGGCGTAACCCAAGCATCGCACGTCAACGATTTTGCTTGATCTAACTTGATTTGTTCGTTTCGCGCGTGTTGATGCTCAATAAAGATGTCGGTTCCCAAAACAGCGACCCCATCCGCTTTGTAATCGTGCAACCCTCTTAATTCGGAACATGGTATCAGTAATGAGAGGGTACCCACACAGTATGAATTTGCGAGCCATTTGATCTGAAACAATCAGGTGATCGACTGGAATCAGGATTGTTCCGGTACGTTCCCATCATTTCACTCCGTAAGGCTTGTAGCTCTCAAGTTTTCCTGATTTGCCCAAGCCTATATTTTCTATGTAGCGTTTTAATTGTGCGTCATGTCGCTCACCCACCGTGCTTGCGGACGCTATATGGAACATAAAAAAAAGGCTAAAAAGAGTGCATATTTTGTTTGTTGATTTTTTTAGTCCTTTTGCTCGCCTTTAGCGCACATCGACATACTCTGACAGACCCTTGAATAGGACCGCGGCTGGTGCATGCTGAAACGCTAGAGCGCCGCTTTTATGGTCGAGTCGTGCTGGCGTTTGCAGCTGATGGTAGTACGCGTTCTAATAGCAAACGATGCTGTACGCAGCCACCCGTCTGCTCTCACGAGTAGCAGACGGTGTCACACGGCAGACTAGAAACAGCGAACGCTGCGACATGAACACATCAGGCCTGTGAACATGTTCTGCCGAGCAGCCAAGCCAATCCAATAGTAATGGACTGGGTAACCGATCTGAGGTCGGAGCTTAGAACGGGCCGCGACCTCCACCTAAATTCCGTCTCATGGCGTAATGGCCTGACCACACTAGCGGCAACGGCGATCGCGCCGGTCACGGGTCGCAAGCTGGGTGCGGCACCGCTCGATCCGGGCGTGCCCAACGCGTGGAGGCCACATTGACCTCCAGTTTTGTAGGCGCGTTACTAAGTCACGTGACAGCACTAACACTCGCGTTCTTGAGATCGCGCGCGCGCTCCGCCGAATTTCCCGCTCTTTCGTCGTTTGCTCTTCGTTAGATTCTTCCGTTTCGGCTCTCATCTTTGCATATATCAGCACCGAAACCGCACTCGCTGCCGACATGGTAGGTGCCGATGATGACCTGGTGATCAGCATGAATCTGATCATCCTAGCCTGCTCGTTGATCTCGAGACGTCGACGCGCTCTGAAGGAAGTGGGCGCAGGTTCTGGGTCCGGCCGAGTTGGTGTATACCAAAACACCGAGAGACAGGTCAGTGCTTTGCTGCCCCGGCTGCGCGCCAGATGAACGCTACTTTCGAGAGTGTCACCAAATGGACACGACTTCCGTCACAACGCAGGCGACATGCGACAAGTGCCACGGAGAAACTCGCCTGTTATTCCGAATTCATCTCCGGTAATTTCTCTGTGGTTATCCTTAGCGTCCTTATCTGGGTAGTCTGGCTGCGTTTATTCATAAAAACAAAGGGAAAGAATCGCACAGTTTCGAGGAACTACGCCGCCTGGAAAGGCATTGGGGGAAATGTGGATAGCAGACGAAACGAAACAACGCTACGCTCCTTTGCAACGAAAAAGACGCGCGGAGAAGCGACTTGCGCGTTGCCTATGGCATCGGAACGTCACTATCTACGCCACCGCCCATTGGCTCTTTTCTTCTGCGGCGAGAAACGGCGAGCCCTCAACTGCGCACGGGCAGGTTGCCTCGACGTCGTGACGAGTCGCTGAATCGAAAACTATAGTTTTGGCCGTCGGCCCGCGGCGGCAGCGGCGCTCGGCAAGCCTCCGCGACGCTAGTGTGGTCGGGCCTTAAATATCGCGCAATATGTTTCTACTTTTGTGAAAAATATATATTTTTTACATACTTCTCCTACTTAGGCACAGTAAACAAATACTCTTTTTATTAATTAAACGTCTCTTTAAAGGGACCATGAAATGATTCTGAAATCGAATTTCATCCACCGGACGTCGTAAAAGGTGTGAAAAGAAACACAAAAACACAAAAATAGGGAGCCAAAAAAATTCTTTGCTATAGAACTTTTAAAAGAAAACTGGACTCTTTTGCGCCTTCTTTCCTTCGAAAGCTCTCTGCCTTTTCACTGCTATGCATCCGCGGAACTGCAGCACGTCAGCCGAATGCACGTCGCCTATTGGGTAAGCGCCTACCTCACCAGCACCGCGATCATAAACAATAAATAGCCGGCAAATGTTTCCTAAAAGTTTTGTTAAATAATATTCAGATCCACATTTTGTAGCATAATTAGAGATGTGTGGCGAAAATTGCCAAATTTGATAATGCTGAGAGCCAAGCGCCATCTATCGTGTGGTAAACGAAGCTGAGAGCCAGCTCCGGAGCTGTCCAGCTGTCCTTTTTACGATCAAATCAGCATGGCCGACAGCGTCGCTTGGTCACCGTGGTCACGACGACCAACGAACGTTTATTTTTTTACGTGTTCTTCTCGCGCGTCCCGACTTCAAGCAGCAAGAAAAAAGTACTTGAAACAGACCACGACGAACAAGAACGCTGGATCCACAAACACCCGAGAGAAGCTACAACGCGTCTACGAATCCACCGAACTCGGCAGATAGGCCTAGCAGCCGACTCAGTGCTGCGTTGCTTCAACGGTCCTTGGCCAAGACCGTCTGCCCACGACCGGTTGGCGTGCTGAATGGAATATGCCCGCGCGACCCTTGTGGACCCTTCCCGTATTATAGTTTGATCGCTGACCTCAATTTTAGATTAACAGGTGAGGTCAATCTCTTCCCCTTGTCATCTCCTTGTTTTCCGAGGCAGTGTTGACGAACACTGTCGTCTCGTCGATTCTATCTACTTGTTTTGTGTGATATAGAGCTCGAATAAACGCCGTATGGATTACCTTCGTAACACGGTATGTACACTTTGTTATTAGTATGCCATTTTTATTCTGACACGACTGCACGTCACTGTCGAGCTATAAAAGTTCGTGGGAGCTACGTGCAATGCCGGGCCAACCTTCCTTTGCCGAGTGCCACGTCAGTATCGAGTTGCAATCGTAAAAGATCGGTCCCGAAGCGCTCACCAACAGCGCGAATACAGCACTTCCATCAAACGCGCGCGTCCGCTCCGAGTGTGAACAGGTATATACGTGGCTCTTGCTGACACTGTCGTAGCTCAAACGTATCTTTTTTAACGTCGGCTCGCTCCTGCATCTCCGAGGCCGCGAAAAACGCCGCGGCGATTTGTTTCCATCTACGTCGCTTTGCAAACGACTGACACGGGCCGCCTTTTACCAACAATGACAGTTGGGTTGACTTCTGGAGTCTTCACCGGAAGACTCGCCGCACTTCCCAACAGGCATACCGGCGTATGAGACTAGTCCCATGCTGTCGCTGTAGCGTAACATATCTCATTGAATTTCGCTCAGCTGCGATGTGTCCATGGCTATCGCGGCGATGAGAGGCGCCGATTCAGAAAATACGTCGGTGACATCAGCGCGGTAAAACCTACCGGCGCACCCCCAACTCGCCTCCGCTAACGCTCCCATTCTCCTACTGCCGAGAGAACTTCCGGTTCCTGTCCCAGCGTACGTCACGACCGTCAAAATTACGCCGCAACTTGTTTTGCGGTCAGTTGGAGAGAAAGAAAAAGTCGATATTTCATTATTTTTTTGTGTAGAAGTTAATGAACCGAGACGAAAACGGATGCCTGTTCGGCATTCAGTGAACGTTGAAGGTTTAATGTAAAAGTTATCTGGCAAAAGTAAAAAGGTCATTTCATGGTCCCTTTAAGCATTTAAGGGTGGGTTTCTCTACCAACACGCCGGGACAAAATTTAATCAAATGGAAGTAGAATACACCGAGTGTCATGCTACCGGCTTACTTGACAAACCGCGCAGCCAAAAAAAAGAAAAAAGAAAATTAAACTAATACAAGTCAAAAGCGAGAAGTAAGATATTACACGCGGATCATCCTCGGATATCCGCAGTCAACTGGCGGATCTGGATAAAAATGATTTAGACTTGGCGGATTCCGGATTTGATGCGGATGCCAGGGATTGCGGATGCATATCGGACGCGGATATCCGCGGGTCCGGATGTATCATTTTGCCAAGGCGGCCCATAAATGCGCGCGTCGGCAGAGCGCAGAGTGAATAAGTGAGTGCTACTATGAAGTGCATCGTCGGATGTTTTTCGGGAGCAAATTACTCTTTATAGAATGAGGTACCAATCAGGGTAAAAAATTGTTCTTTACGCCAACAAAGACCTGACTCTTATCAAAAGTATCGCTTTAGAGAGTTCTATCTCGCCAAAAATGTTGCCACTAGCAAAAAAAAAAAAAGAAGGAAAAAGCAGGGCATTAATTTGTTTCGGGAAAGCGTGTTCTTGTTTGTCAGGGAAAGAGCCGGAAAATTGTTATTCGGGCAAAAGTAAACTCAAATCGCAGAAGCGAACAAAAAGTAGAAGCCTCCTCGACAAGTAAAACGTTGCGTTTGTGTGTGCGTTTTTTCCTCGACAGTTGTCAAGTTACTACTATCATTTGATTCGGAGCACACAGTTGGGGTTTCATGTTTAAAACTGAAACCAAAATACGGTGCTACCATTATTGAATATTGCGATATTTTCCAAGAGGTGAACTCGCGTCTTACTAAGTATTTACGTGTACGACGATAATAATCCCAGGAGAAAGGGAACAGGGCGAAACAAAGCCAACGCACAAACCTCCGAAGACAGCTGGGTGACTGGTGCGCGACCGAAAATAATCCGTCTGGTCCTGGTATCGAACCAGGGACCTGTCCATTTTCCAGTGGAGAGCTCTAGGGACCGCATTATCAACATATACGTGTACTTCGCTGAGGTGAGTGACCGCCTTTCATCTCGCACTTCTTCATTGTTTAAACTAAATAAAATGGCATAATTTCCTTAATCTGTCTATGAATATTTATTTTTTTGTTTAGACAATAGGCGTCTGCTTGTATGGCGTTCGAAAAAATTAATTGAAAGTGTCTTGCTTTTTAGCGCATCTTCCGGGCAGTGTGTCAAGACTTTTAGGATGATCTAATAATTGCGATCTTCTTTCCAGCTCGCGAAGTGTTTCTGGAAGGAAGATCGCTTGTAAAATAAATAGGACAGAAATCGATAAAATGACTTTCATTGTATTCTGACCCGAGATTTTTTTGTAGAAAGGTAAGCAAGCGTCGCATAAGCAGTGTTGTAGGCGTTACCGATAAAAAGTAACAAAATACGTTACTCGCTACTTTCAAATATTAGGAACGCGTTACCGCTCTGCTTTACTTCAGAATAGAAAGAGCAGGCTACTCTTACTAATATAAAGTAACGTAATTTACTTTTGCTTTCCTATGTATTTATGGAATAAAAGTTTTACTGTTTTGTTGTTACTGGTGTCCATTCGCGTCACATTTCGAGAAACATTAGGTCCATGCAGAAACTTAACATAATTTTCTTCACAATCTTAACCATGAGGCAGGAAGAAATTAAAAAAAAAACTGGCAAAACGACACAAAATTTTAAGATTGAGATTTTGTGTCGTCTTGTTGATTATTTTATTTATCCTTGTCTCGTGGTTTAGATTATGATATTTCCTCAGTTGCACAAACCAGTTCTCAATCTTGTGAATTTGATACACGTCAGGCTATATATGAGAATGAATACGTATAATTTATGATTGCGGATGCGTCGGGGCTGTAGCTTTTTGGCTGCTTTTCAACTCGTACAATTAACGGCAATGTATGGCGGAAGAGATCAGCATATTTTTAGAACGGCAAATTGGGAAATTTGTGCAAGAAAAAGAGTGATTAAGCAGGCGCTAAAGATGATTTATCCAGCAACTAGAAACAAACAGCATTGAACAAGGGGACGCGTCACTGAATTGCTTGCAAAATTCCGTAGTTCTCAATTTCTTCGGAGCGCACGCGGTCACAGTTTTTCGACTTGAGATGCTCGTGGCATTTTATTGTCTCAGTTTCAATGAGCGTCCGCGATTCCAATTTCACGCGGTCCTCGTTTTTAGTGTATCATCTTAATTCTTATCGTTGCCAGGAGTGCGCGCGTAATTATGTTGGTCGCTCAACAATATCGTATAACACAAGACTTCTGAGGAAACCTAAATTTAAAACTAACGGCACAGATGCAAGCATGCTCTAAGAACATCGAAGAAGACATAGGGCCGATATTTCGATGTTAGTGATTCGTCGCCAGTTTCTCATTCAAACCGTTGGACTCGAAGAACTCTATACAACCATTCGTCCTGCTGCATATCTACCTTCATGCTAAACATTTCCCCGACTGGTCCGAACTCACAAAGAACCCGGAAGCTTAAAAAAAGCACACAAAAAACTAGGAAACATCTGGTCATTTAGCGACAAGACGACTGAGAGAACGTTAGCGCCGATGAACAATGCCCGCCGTAGCGGGGTTCGCCGCCCGTACATTCATCCGCGTGACTTAAACATTTCGCCGAGCTCCTTAAAATTAACCGAGCGACAGAGTTCCATTTCGCGAGGCCCCCTTTTGAAAGCAATCTCAGCTTTTCCGGCCGGAGGGTATAGAGCCAGGAGGTAGCGGTTCCTATTCCGCGTTCACCCCTAAGCCGACAATGCGGTGGAAGCTATACGCTCGCAAGACCAGTCACCAGCCTCCCTTTCATCAGCTGACCTTTTATCTGCGAGTGAATGTTGGCGGAAGATTGATCACATGATGACTGGTTTAACGAGCACGCAGCTACCACCGGACTGTGATGCTTGGCTGTGCACAGGGTATGTTGTGTACGGCCGAACAACACTGCCGGGGATGCAAATGTCCGAACACGCAAATACGCGTGCCGGCGGCGGCAGTCGAGCGAACCTGATCGATTCTGTGAGCCGAGTCAGCAGCTTGCTCGGACGTGCCAGGTTACAAGAGGGATGACGCCGAGCCAGGACCACATAGATTGGCATGCTGAAACCCGCGGTTTCACCTTACGATGGACCGGAGAGGACGGTGCGAGTAATCGAGGCCAACCCAATGACACGTGAAAGTCACGTGATCTTCGGGAGGATCGTAGAGACGCGCGAGGCGGGTAGTCACGTGGTACGTCCGCGGCACTGGATTGGCTGGGATGGGTCGTAGCGTCCGCTACGGTCCATCCGATTAACGTCAAGCGGAGTATGGGGGCGCTGAAGTTCAGGAAGCACGGACTCGGAAAAAGACCCAAAGGGTACGGATGTGCTGAGGTCTAGCGGTTGGACGACACCCCCTTGAATAGCAAAAGCTCGTGCACTAGCAATATGACGCCATTACAGTTTGATCCAGCGCTGACACAGATGGGCCACGAGTGCAGCGTCAACGTTCGTGTCCAATTAAAGCGTAAAAATGGCCTTCGGCGTCGGGCTTGTTTTCAAATGTCAAGTTGGCGCCGTCCCAGTCTTTTCACGTTTCGTAGAAGTAAAGGAGGCTGTTGGCAGGCTCTGATTATCCTGGGTGTTGTTTGCTTGGCTGAGCTGGCTGAACCAGGCTTGCGTTGGAGAAGCTACACAGTGCGTAATTCGTCTTTTAAGAGGATATCCAGACTAAACTTTACAAAGAAAATGGCAAGGAACACCCTGCGTCTGTCAGTTTGGTCCGTATTTTACGCCCCACAGTTTTAGGCCTTTACGCGGTGCCAGTTAGTGTGTTCGTTTGTTTTCTAGGTATTATCGAATAGCGTTATGAAGTTGTCCTCGAACTGATTCTTGTTCTTTCTCTTTCGTTGAAAAAAGCAAGTTTAATTTGAACGGTAGGGTAGTGTGAAAAAAATGTAATGTACTATTATGGTGGCAGATAACGATGTTTTTTTGGCACCACAGCTTAGTGAGTGTGCTATTTACAATGCCTCGAGGCCGTTGCAAACGTTCAATATACCTTATTCACGCAACCAATTCAGCGCTTAAAAAGTTGCACTTGAAAGTTCTATATCGCTAAATTCGGAGCATTCAGAATGAATGGAAAGCGGGCGTACGATAGGGACGAAAATACCTGATCGGCGAATTTGTGCAGTCAACTAGACAATAGCACATGTGTGTCGAGTTAATACAGCTCTTACAAGAATACGTTGCGAACCTGTCGGTGTACCTACCTGGGGCAACAGGCCGAGGCACTCGGTGTAGTTCGTCCAGTTTCCATGCAGCCATGTGCCGTTAGCTCCGCACTCCCTGTGAGCCTCTGGAATAGGGTGAAATAAACAATGCATCAATATCATAATCTCCAACTGATTTCACTTGTCCCAAGCTTAAATCAGCGAGCCCTATATATAAACCTAGACTTTCCGGTTTTATCTAGGGAGCATTTTAAAACATCCGTCGGTGTCAACAACACAAAATTGAATAAAGCTGAAAACACTAATAAGCAACCTCTAATGTAAAAGAAAACATGGATAAAAATGAAAGCCGTTTACAACTCCCCGTAACGCCGAATTAGAGCGCACCTCTTGAAGAGGAGGATGGAAGGTTACTGAGGGGAGGAGTATACCCCTCCTCTCTCCTCCTCACCTCGTCATCCTGCCTGCTACTCCACCACGGGGGCTACGTGGCCCACTGCGAGGTCAAGTGACCCCCGTGACGTCATGGGGATCACGAGAGCTTGGGGGCCACGTGGAATTGGAGGGCCGGGGGTCATATGACCTCAGGGGGTGTCACGTGACCTCATGAGGGGTCACCTGGCCTCAGGGGGGTCACGCGACCTCAGGGTGGTCACGCGACCTCAGGGGGGTCACGTGACCTCAGGGGGTCACGTGACCTCACGGTTAAGCCGAAGCCGACGCCGATGGTGACGCCGCTCAAGCCGGAAACGGGCGCCTAAGAGCTGCGCTCTAAAATTACACAAATAATTATTGGAGGATTCCCACGTTATGCGTTAGCATGACCCTTGCAAACGCCGCACACGACCCCCTTTTGGAAACGCTAATGCTCACCACTTCTCTTTTCTCTTTTCGCTTTATCTATTTATTGCTGCCTCTTTTTAGCCTCGTTACGGGGTCAGTGTTAGCGTCTCTCAAATGGGACGTGTGTGGTGTTTCCCAAGGGTCATGCTAATGGATTACCTAAAAATCCGCCAATGGATCTTTTTGTTATTTTTTTAACCCCTTTTCTGTACTCTGCCTCGTCAGAGTACGTCGACGCTCTTGAAACTGCCATCCATATCACTCGTGGAAAGAAACCCATCCATATCATTCGTGGAGGGAACCGCATCTATATCAGTCATGGAGAGAACCGCATCCATCGTTTTTCCTACACACACAAACATTACAGCCCACGCACCACTATTACGGAAACTCGGAGCAAAAAACAACCGGCTCCGGCAGAGCGGCAACTGAGCACGCCTGCATTTCACCGCGCCGCGGAGCAACACCTCCTAGATAACAAAGCCGTAGTGCTGGAATGAGATGGCGTCACCAGAGAAGGCCAAAGCTGGGCACAGATAGGACAAGGCGATTGCGTCAACGTTCGGCTCAAACTTGACTAGAAGCCGAGCGCTGACGCAGCACTCGTTTCGAATCTGCGTCCAGCGTTGGCCTTCTCTGATTAAGCCATCCCATTCAGCACTACGGCTTAATCTAGGAGGTGTTGCGCAGCGAGTCTTTCTCTCTCACTTCGCGCCAGCAGCGCGCGTGACTTTGACGAAAACTAAAGGTCTCGTTTTGAGGAAAATCCGGTGGTGTCTCTCAGTTTGTCAGCGCCGGGGAGAGAGGAGAGAGGTTGACGCGTGCTGACGTCAGCGCTTCGAACCAATAGGGAAGTCTCACGCGTTACACTCTCCCCCTCCTGCTCCTCTGTCTCCCAGGCGCTGACAAACGAAAGACACCGCCGGGTTTTCGTCAAAACGAGCGTTCTTATGCGAGACGCGTTAAGACAACTTTTTCTGGAAATGTTTGCTTCAGCAAGGACGTCTTTGGCGAAACCCTTCCAATCGTTGACTTAAAACCTGTTTTTTTAATAAAATTTTTCACCGGCAATTACAGTCTTTTAGCATCGGTCCGAAATTGATCACGTAAATACATCGATATATGAAAAATAAATACCAAAA
>JAZHYW010004064.1:0-24739 GCA_037355805.1 Ixodes ricinus
CTATAACAAGGGTAACCGTCGTAAACTTCAAGAGCATAACACTCGAGACGTCACACGTGACTTCACGTGCGATGTCATTGTGGGAAACGTGCCATAATGCAACGCGCACGGTTACGCCGACGCCGACGAAAATGGCGACGGCGACGCTGCTCAACCCGGAAAGGGGTGCCTAAGAGCTGCGCTCTGAATAGGATGCTTTAAAACAGTAATTGGCCGCCCCAGACCCCTTGAGTTTGACGGAATGAACGACATGTTTATCTAGCAGGATACGCCGAGCCCTTTTGACTCGTGTTATCTGATTCGGGAGAATTCAAATAGGTGGGAGGAAAGAGTATGTTAAAGGTAAGGGCCAGATAATATAATTCAGACCTACCGACTTGATAAAGTCCGGCGAAGCGCCGAAAATCGCCTCGCGGGAGGGATCTGCCTTTCTGGTCAGTGTAACCCACACTCGAAAAAAGGGGGTATGACCTTACATTCTTTTGTTCCATATAATGCACCCCAAAACTTCAGTTCGACGTACTGACTCACTGACGTCGAGCTGATGGTACCACATTTCACGAGGGGCTTGATAGCCATGTGGTACAACTTATTAAAATAGCTAATGTTCGTGTTACTGAGTACAAAAAAGATTTGGGGTTTTCTTGGCCTTACAGAAAGACATTAGTCTTTTCTTTCCGTGGTCTTTGATACGTACTTTAGCTGTTTATTAAGTTATATCGCACCGTTATCAAGCCCCTCGTAAAATATGGGGCCGTCTGTTGGACTATAGCGTGCTGTACGTCGAACTCAGGTTTTGGGGTGCATTATATGGGACAAAAAATGTAAGGTGTACCCTTTTTTCTTTTGAGAGTGCATTTAATCATTGATTTGGTCTGCTGACGGCCGGGAGTTAATTTAGGCATTCTGCCCGCGCGCTTGCATACTGTGGCCAATCCTAGAAAATATGTGGAATGTTCGCCAACACTTCGCATGTCGTACACCTTTATTTCGAAGGCGGCCCGTTTTTCAGTGTGCTAAAGAATATCTTTTTGCAGGTGGCAGGAGTCATTGCAGTGACAGTACAAAGCCTGCGCAAGCAGACCTTGGCCCAGTGGCTATAATCTGAGGGTACCGACCGTTAGTACAGCGAGCTGAGACTGCACAACCAGTCTCTCCGTCTCGTCTTCCGCGCCTGAACGTCTACGTAATCGAGTTCACCTTGCGCCATATTAGCAGCATCACCAGAGGAGAGGAACGATAAAGGACGCAGCTCTTTTGCGATCTCCTGGGCTATCACGTTGCCCGGTATGTCAGCAGGACCTGGGATTTGTCATATAATATTCCTGCATCCACCCGCTCTATGTTCCTTGGCGAGCGCTTTGATTATTGATACAGTCCTTCTGCTGCTGTGTGTCGTGCACCCCCCCTCCCCCCCGCCTGCTTGAAATCAGTGAAAGCCTAAACATCTTTATTTCGTCTTGCCGTAAGCGATCCGAGAAAAGTAGCCTCTATATCCAGCACCTCGGCTTCCTTCACTTTAGAGTTCCCTTTAGCATTTAAACACTCCTTCACGCCATCACGCAGATGATAAAGGATCAAAGCTTCGCCGTTCTTCCCCCTTGGAGGCGTTGGTGTACGGGACCTTTATGTCTTGCTCTCGCTGCTAATTCTCGACTTCTTGAAGATGTCGTTTGGCCACATTTGATTTTCGTTCCGGCTGCTGAGGACCCCGATTCCGTGGTGTAAGTTTCGTGTCCGTCACTGCGTCGCCCTTCCACAGGGGTGCTGACGAAGCATAATTGGTAACTCAGTGGACACATAGGCCAGGCTTCTTCAAGAGTACCTTTCCCGGCTGCGTTTTTATTTTCGCCTCTTTGCCTCCGACATCGTAAGGTGAAAACGGTCGGGCCACTCTCGCTCGCTGTACTTTCGTGACAAGGCGGTGCTGCGTATCCCGATTTTACCGCTCCGGATGTTGATTACTTGTGCTAATTAGTTTTAGTGTTGAGTGTACGGTTTATGACTTGGCCCGCTGAAGTTAGAGGAAATGCCGGCTGCTACATTAAGTGAGAATCACAGTGTCACTTTTCCCGGACACAGCTTTTTTAATATATTTAACGGCGTTTTGCCGTTAAATATACCAGAAACGTTTTGCCAGAGCTTTACAGGAAGCTTTTTCGGCTGGAAAAATATGACATCATAGGTCGTTACGTGACGTCACATGCACCGCTTCTACAATAACTTGAGGGGGAAAACCTTTTTTGCTTAATTTTGCATTTTGGGACTATTCACGTTGCATGACATTGTTGCCTGTGGCGTCAAGGGTAGCGCCACCACACTTCAACGGGAACTTATGGCGCCATATGATGTATGACAAACTTAGCCGGAGGCAAGGAAATTCGTCAAGGTAAATTCATCGAAAAATTGTGACTCCACGTCACAATGTAATCTTTGCACATTTTGCACCTTCACCAAATGTTTAAATGATAGTGACTAATCTGTGTAGCTCGTGCGCTGCAGAGTGCGCCGCTTCTTAGCAACAGGAAACGACAAGAGCCAGTAGTTGCTCTTTTCTTGGACTGATGCGGTTTCGCAAATTGAGATACAGGGATATTTTTAGGTCTCTGGTCAACGTCCTTGTGCTGTCTACATTGTCCCCTCAGTTACTTTGTGAAACTGTCAACAAAGCAAAAGCCGCGAGTTAGCGTATTTCACACTTTCCGTGTGCCTGTGTCGTGGGGAAATGTATCCAGCTCTGCTTGAACTTTTTCCAGAAGTGTTGGCTGCAAGGTCAATGATAAACCACATGCGGTCCTGTTTCTGTGAGTGCGTTCATGCGATCGTGCGTGTATGTTTGGTCAACCATCGTGTTAGGTCGCATGTATGTTGTTGTTTTACAGCGATAGCTGTTTTGGGCTCTTCCCATCACTAGACATTATGTCCGTTGTGGCTGCTGATGTTGTAGTTGACGTATTATGGCGTAGGGTGACCGTAGTCGATGCTACCAAATCCTTGAAAAAGATTGCCCGCCGTCCGCAGGATTCGATCCCGGGTCCGCTGCGTGTGAAGCGGGCGCGTTACCAATAAACTACGCTATTCTTTTCTATTCTTTATTGTTGCGTACTAAAGTCATTTTAGCACAAACACACTTTCTATTTATGGTGCTTCAACGTCTTCCTTTTTAGGGTGATGCCATTCTTCGTAGTACCCGATGCCGACAGCACTCCCGCTCGCAGGAGAATTCAAGAAATCGTCGAGAACAAAATGTCGCCGTAGTAAAGCCAGCGCCACGAGCGCGTGCAGGGACACGCTCTTTCGCAGGAATCAGAACAAAAAATAAAAAAATCCTTCGAAACAAAATAGCCAGATGTCATCACCCTAAGCAAAGCGCACATGAGGGCACCCTAGTTATATTTACAATGCACATTGCGTTTTCGTGAGCTCAGAAACTAAGGGAGAGTGGGAGACGAGAGCGCGCGGGTGCGGCAGAACGTCGAGCCCTGGTTGGAATGATTAGTGGGTAGAGCTAAAGCTGGCTGCCTTTGTCTACGCTGCACTCGTAGGACGGGCTAGAAAGCGAAACGCTGGCGTCCGACGTTTGGCTTTCACAGTCAAATTTGTTCGGTGAGTGCAGTGGAAACAGAGGCAGGCTTTGTCTCCACTGCACTTGTTGAACTCATTAGAACGCGCAACGCCGGCGTCAGGCGTTTGACTCACGCATTGCAACGCGTTCGACAAGTGCAGTGGAGACAAGGGCAGCTAGCTTCAGCTCTACCCACTAATCATTCCAATCAGGTCCTTTGACATAAAACTATTTCATTTAGAAAAGGGTCTTTGCCGAATTCACACATTCGCACCCTGGTTAAACGTCATCGTAGACTCTTCGGATTTCTTAAATATTTAGGATGTTCATCCCATCAAGCCTAATGCCAGGCAAAAAAAAGCCGTTTTACTTCAAGTCCCTTATTCGTCGCTCTGCCTAAAAGTGCCAGAAATCGAGCGATACAGCCCTTACTTGATAACCTGCATCCAAGGTTGCGAATCGTCATCCTCCCTTTCCGTAGCTGCTAGTTCCTGCTCAACTAGTACGAATAATCAGTGTCCACTTTCTTTTCAATGCCGACTGCGATCTACTGTGCTGCCTCCTGGTTGTCATTCCCTCAAAACGTATTTTGGTTCGCCTCGTTCTTTTGGAAGAATGATTCCTTCTTCGCTGTTGGTACTTCCACCACATCGGTGTCCGTGGTAAGTGCAGTATGCAAGGATTCATTTTCCTTTCCTGCCGGCATGATATCACTTGTCACGTCTTCTCCTCGGTGGCGTTCTTGATAAGTTAATTTGGCTCTTTATCCAGAAAGAATACCCCTGCGACTTTGGAGTACGTCTTCGAACATTCGTAACCACTGTGTCCAAATCGAAAACACTTCGGACATTTTAGGACCTGAAACTCCCGTCTTACGTGCCCTGTGCGTTTACAGCGTAAACGGAGCGGTGCACGACCAGGGCCGACAATTAGCGCTTTCCGCCAAATATCTTCATCTTTTAAGGTACGTCTTCGACGTACCCCATATTTACCCCTGTCTTCAGTTCCATTCGGGCTAATCCCGCTCTCATCTCCACATTTTCGAAACCTTCAGCACGCCATGTTTCCGTGCCACCTCAGTCAAATTTCTGTAAGGCCCCAGGAACATCCGTGCGCCCTCGTTGGTTACATGAAAGGGTGCCCAGTGCAGTCTGAGGCGTACTTTATTGCTGTTAGGGTTCAGCACCAGACACTTGAGGTTCTTTACCTTGAGTTCCTTGGCTTCCATCGCCCTCTGTTTTGCAGCTGCAGATCGAAGGGTCAGCATTCTTACGTTATTACCTGGTGAGATCCCAAGGTGGCGATTTCCTTCAAAAAATCACACCTTCCAAGCTCCTCCCTGGAGTCCTCGATCCGCTACGGGTGACCTTGAAGGTCACGGTGCAATAAACACTGACTTTAGTGCAGCTGTTCCTGTGATCAACGGTGGCAGGATAACTCTGTATTCAACATTTGAGGCCAAAGACAAGGAACAGCGATCTTGGAAGGATGTCAAGAACACTTCTTGACAGCTCACTCTATTTCGAACGTTCGACTATCTCGGCGTCTCACTACAACTGATCTACGACACAGCTTTGACTAGGTTGGCTCGATGTCCTTCTGTCTAGCCCCTAAATGCCCATCGTTGCCCAGGGGCAACATTTCAAGAATTATTTATTTTCTCCGTGCCACGTGCACCTCAATTTAGCGCCCTTTGTCGCAAGGACGAAAATACCTGCGCCTAGCTGTGAAAGATCTTAGTGCATCTTTAACACAGAACAATCGTTCTTCAGAACCGAAGCCGACAGTGAATGTGAGGTATGATGCTGTGCACCACTGGCCTCAAAACTGCGAAAAGAGTGACCAGTGCAAATATTACGGAATTCAGTTATACCTTTCCTTACTGTGCAAAATTCGAAACGCGCCTGGGCCTTCTCCCATGTCGTGACTGCTTTCATTCGTTCGACCTAAAGTAGTGCCCCAAATGCCCAATGTTCCTCACAAGCAACATTTCGAAAATATGCTTACTAAAACAGGTTACTTTTTTTTCGATACCACTTTTTTGTTATTTTATGTGTTCTAAAACCATGTCAGGGTTTGTAAGCCTTTACTATTTCAAGTAAAGTTTGTGACACGGAAGGGTTAGGAGTGATGCTCTTCCTTATAATACCCAAGATGCTCTACTGCGCGCGCTCTCTAAAAAAATTACGAAGAAATAGCCGATTACAAAATTCCAAGAGATCGTGCCGGGAGACGCCCATTCACGCACTCCGGAAACAAAAAAGAAACAAAGGCATTCGGAACCATATGGTCAGATGCAGGCACGTAGCCAGGGGGGGGGGGCTGTTTACGCACCCCAATGCGCGTGAGCGCGATGCCGATGTTCAACGACTTCACCGTGACGTGTCGCAGTTATCGATCAGAACTGCTCAATTGTTTGATTGTTTTTTTTTTTAACACAGAATGTGTTTTAGGGTTTGGATCTACGAGAAATGTGGGAAAGCGCCACGGATATCGTTGAAAAATATGTAACACGTGCCTAGAGGACAATCTCTACAAAAAACACATTGCTGGAATGGACCTTTTCGGGGGAATCGATGGCCGAGTGGGCTAGAGCGCACACCCAGCTCGACGTCGTGGAGCAGGCGCTGCAGACTCAGGGATCCTGAGTTCGACCCGCCCGTTTCGATCTGGATGAGCATCGTACCGGCGTGCGGTCGTATATCACTACTGCGTGATGCACGTTAAAGACCCAGGCTAGCGGTGCCCATGGCTAAATTGCTCATCTACGGCGAGTGACTCGTCGCAACTTTAAATGGCTGACCAACTACCGCTGTATAAATATCCCCCAATTTTTTTTGGATCTTTCGAGAAGCGTTCCGCGCACGCGCGAGCGCCCGTGCAAGCGGCGGAAGTCTGCACGAAAAATCGAGGAAATTCGGAAGGAGGCTGTGGATCAGCGAGTAGAAAACGTAATTGCAGCATACATATAATTGTGTTACGCAAAAAAAGAAAGCGGACGGAAAAGAATAACACGATGTTTAAGTGGACGCCACGGATGCCCCACTCTGGACGGCGCGTTGGGCACGCCCCGCTGCTCAGAGAACGAAGAAACTGGTAGCGTAGCTCCCATTATCGACTGGTAGCGCAGGTAGGTCCCTTCCTCGATTTTTAGTTCGTGCAGCCACCGCCTAGTGCCGTCGGTATGTGAAAAGGTCCATTGAGAAGCAATAGCACAATTCTAAACGCACCTTGGTGGGAATCGAATCCACGACCCCATGACTATAAGTCCGATACTTTGCCATTGCTCCAAAGGGGACACCTGTGAAGGCGGAACAAGCGTTCTACTTACCATTCAAGCACGAACGCCGAACGCCGGACGCCGAACGCCGGACGCCGGACGCCGGTCGCGAGACGACAGCGTTCGTCGTTCGTGTTCAGCGTTCGCGTTCCAACAGCGAGCAGGGAGAAAATCAACTAGCTTTGCCTCTGCGAATGAATAATTGCAACTAAGGTGCCTTCATGTGCGCTTTGCTTAGGGTGATGACATCAGACCTTTCTTATTCATTTTTTTACAAACGTTTTTATCTGCTATTTTGACTTGGTGCACGTAAGAAACGTCGCCCTAAGCGAGTTCTTGACGTTTTCTTTGCTACGGCGGCATTTTGATTATGAATATTTTCTTCATTTTTTTTGTGAGCGCGTGTTGTGCGCATTGGGTAATACAAAAAAATGTCATTAAATAAGAGAAAAAAAACTTTAAGGTGCACCCTAATAGACCTATCATTAAATTACCCAAGCCTCGAGGAAAATGCTGGGAATGTGTGAGTTCCGCGCCGCACGTCACTCGCCTTCCAGGTATAAAAGATTTGAAGTAAATAACCATGAAACATGGCGTTTTACGAACGCGCGTGCAAGATTCTTTTTTGTTTTAGGCTTTTGATTTAGAGGAGTTTCTGCGGCAGACGCCAGCACGTGCACCAGAGATCGGTGCTTTGACATCTGACTCTACTCGCGCGTTCTCATCCTCTCTCTCTTCTCTCTCTTCTCTCAGTTTATGTTTGTATAGGAAGTATTCACTGGCGGCCATAGCTGTGTGCGCGACTACTGAGCGCGTGCTGATGGCGAGCTTCCACAGTTCTTTTGTAACGTGCATTCCGCACCCTCAAGATTGCCGGTCTTAGCAGCCTATTAATGTGGGCTCGTCCTGAGCATGCGCTCTAGACAGCACCCACAAATATGGCGCCCAGTGAATACTCCTTATAACAAGCATAAACAGTTTTATGTTTTGTTTCTTATACAAAAACAAACAAAACACGGACCTGTAAAGGTCGTCACAATCCCCAAAGGATGCCGGAGAAACACATACTTTGAATACTGACTTGTTCACAGGATGAAGATAATTATTTTTTTGTAATTCTGTATCCCGGCTTTTCACCCATGATTTCCCACCGGAGTTGCTCGCTTTCAACGAACGCAAGCTCAAAGGTACGACAGTGATGACTGTGTTCTTCTGGCTAAAGCCTATTTTATCACTGCAATGGCAGAAAGTACTAATTGTTTCTAAGCGCATGATAAGTGCTGCATTTTTCTTCTGTTTAAAGTATGCAGAACTTTCAACACATTTATAATGTTTAATTTAGCCGATTCAATATTCAGCTTGCATGAACCTTTAAAGGAGCGGTGCAACGATACTCAATTGGAATGTTTTTCTCTTTACACGAGCTTACTGGCACACCTGGGACTCAAGGATACTCACACGCAACGCCACTGGCCAAGAAACTCCTTTGTTGCGGTGTAATTTCAAGGACAAAATCGATCATTTTCATTCAATCTCTCCTTTGCAAAATTTGATGACGTAACGTGGGGATCGCAGTACACCCATATGACGATATTTGAATGCGGTTCATAGATTGGACCCGAGCATTGCGTGGGCACTCGATTTGGGCTCGTGATAATTACTAGCTCGAGAAGCATTCGGGTAGTGGCCCGTGTCCAATCGCTGCAACGACGACAATAGCCGAGCCATAACAATGCCTGGAACTCAGCGCGTGTCCTGTGCTTTGCCAACCCCAGCGCGTGGCTATGAGCAACATTGGCGGCATATAATCCGCTCCAGATCACGTGGCCGCTTGTTCTGGCTGCGAGTTGAGGGGGTGAACGCTGCTCGTTTTTCTTAAGTTTTTTTTCTGGGACTTCTATTGCGTGGGGTGAAAAACGAACGCGTGTTTCATAGGTCATTAACGTCAGGGATCCGTTTTAAGCGGTATTTGCGGAAAGTACAAAAATTGTTGCATCGCCCCTTTAAGCCGAATTATTGATTACAGGAAATTCAAATTTACATGTACTGAATGTGAATGCATGCGGCAGTTCATCCATGTTTGTTCATTCTACCATCGTGGAAGGTGCTTAAAGGTACACTGACACCCCCCGAAACTTTTTTTTTCCTTTTTTTGTCAGGCGATTTATTATGGTGTCGGAATACTACCCAATTAATATTTTGCTATAGAGTCACGTATTTTTTTAATAAAGCCAAAAAAACGCGACAGCTCGAAACCGAAACCGAAACTCCCGCACTACACGGAGAAGTGGAGAGGATAGAGTGAGCGGCGGAAGTCACGTCACTACACCCGACCGTGCGGGTTTTTTTTTTTCTTTCTTTCTTTCTTTTTTTCTTTCTTCTTTTTCCTCCGCACGTAGCAGGCGAAATGCATACCGGGGTCCGTTCGCCGTGCGATTCCTTTGCCGTTACGTTTGTACCGCTCGCTGTTCTGTACTTCAAGAAGAGTTGTTTTGTACATTTAAGTGTTGGCAATTAGTAGTGAGTGCCCGTGGTGAATTCCCGTGTTCGGCTCCGAAAAGAATACTCCCAAGATGTTGCGTGAAGAGCTGCCTCACATGTCCTGCATCTGAAAGTGGCATTGTGCGGCAGAGTGCACAAGTTTCTGAAAGATCAACGGGTCGGGATCAATGGCTGGCTGCAATTCCTCTAGAACAGTTACGCGAAGCTCGGAAAGCGGACGCTACCCGATTCATATGCTCCTTGCTTTTTGTGCAAAGTGACTACATTGAGTTCGCAGATGGCCAAAAATTGAATCCCATACCATTTAGTTCAGCGACGTATTGTCCACAACAATTGTGTTTTTCAGTGATAATTGTTAAAAAAGAAATGTAAACATCGCAAAATGCTTGACAAAAAAAAACAAGAATGGTGCTATACCCACACCAGGGATCGAACCTGTGCCCGCTGCGTGAGAAGCGGACGTCTTTCCACTGAGCTACTAATGCAACTCCTTCGTGCGTAGTAATGGAGCTGGTAGACTGTATGTCAGAAGTTTGCTGCCGATTTCCCTTTAATACATGCAGTCCCGGCTTGAAGTCGGGCAGCACCACGCATAGGCCACATTCGCACCTCGTAAAGTAACCGTACGCGTGCGTATTCAACTCGAAGTACGCGCTTAGTGCTTGACGTTTGAGCGAGCGATGTCTTCAGCCACGAGAGGGACGACGGTTCGGCGACGTCTTCGTGCAATCGGCTTGCTGGTCGGGCGTGTCGTACGGGATGAATATCAATTCTTTTGATCGGTCCAAAATTTCACTTTCGAAGGAAGACAGAATTCGCCGGTACCGTGAACGACAGTTCTGAAGTAGAGGTCCAACGCCCGTCGTCCGCTGCCATCCGCTAGTCCCACGATACGCGAAACGACGCCATGTTGAGAATTATGCAGTGAACGCACAGAATGCTTCCGGTTGTCTGTGCTACCTTTTTTTTTCAATCAACGTATTTGCAGCTTTTTGGAAGCCACAAAAAATGGGTTTCATGTTTTTTTTCCGATTTTTAATATTGATTGTGTGCCTTCAATGACCCACGACTTTGATTAAATTTGGTGGTCGCGTCGAAACCTTAGAAAACGGCCCGTGACCACAAGAAAGAAAGTGAGCGTGACTCAAACCGGCCAGTTCACGACAGGCGGTTTTCGGGCGGAAAGAAACCGAATTTCAAGCTGCAAATTCTGTTCTGGGTAGTTGGGCTCTCATATGTCACGTACAACTAAAAACTTTAGCGAGCATAAATACCCTGTCATCTTCTCTTTAACGTATCTTTCATGTTTTAAAATTTGTAATGTCACCAGTGAGGTCTAATGACATGCATGAGTGAATAGTAAATGCAATAATCTGGTTCAACGTAAAAAGCGAATAATATGTAGGGATTAAATATCTGACACGATGGTTGCACAAAATATTTTTCACAAAACGAGTAGTACTGTAAACGAGTAGCACTCAAAAAAAAAAAGCATATTTTTGTCGGTTTGCTAAGTTTGTCAAAACAGTGGGCCCCAAAAGATGAACACACTAACTCCTCTCATTTTTAATGTTGTCGCACAATACGCAATGACGAGCCACCGTACACTCTCACTTCTATCGCTGGACCTTGCGCATGAGTATGACATTGCTTCCTTTCAACCTTGAAAAGCCAATGGCGCTAAGCAAGCGATATGTTTTTCTTGTTTTTTTTTTAATTTTTGTGTTAGAACGACCGCTTGTAATCTCACCGCTACAGAAATATTTCTTCAGTCCCGTGCAGTTATTGGTGCTACGAGCCCAAGACGGCGATCTGTTCAATCAAGTCTTTTGGCCAACGGAAGTCTCTGCTGCCTAGCGACCTCGACTGATTGCAGTAGCAGTAACGCTAATCATTTCAGCAATCAATGCAAATAATCCACAGGGAAGATTCACTTGACATCACGATTCAGTGCACTCCTGTAAGGGTAATGATTGTGTGCGCTCTCAAGTGTACGGAAATACTTTCTGCCTGCATTTCTGTTGCGGGGTGTCTGTACCGGTTAGTTTGTTGATTTTGTGTTTTAGTGTTGATATTCATATTGCCAACAGCCAGGGTTTTTCTATCATTCTATATATATATATATATATATATATATATATATATATATATATATATATATATATATATATATATATATATATATATATATGTGTGTGTGTGTGCTCGAATGACAGTGCGTGAAAGTAGATGGCTCTTCGAAAACCCTTTATCTTGAGAAACTTGTTTTCTATCAAGCGCGTGTTGTCCATTACGGGCCGCACGTGCTTGCATTAAAAGCTAGTGGAGTTTTGAAACCCGATGACGTGCCACTTAAAAAAACTATAACCTCTTCATGAGAGAACTGCTATCATTTTTAGTCACACGCAGTGGTAGCTGCTCCCGTTTGAGATCACACAACAAATGCTAAGTGTCAATTGAATTCACATTGCTTTTGTATCTTTCCCTGTACATAATTGTAGCGGAAAATGTTGAGGAATGCATTGAAACTTGAATGACTGTGCTCCGGCGTTGCACTTTGAAATGCGTGTACCGAGCAAAATTTTGGCGTTGGCCTCGCTTCAATGGCATACTCGTGACAAATTAACGTAAACGCTAACCACGAGGTTAATGCACAATAAGCCATCTGCCACAAACTAGTCGTTTCGGAATAAGCAATGTGTCCATCGTCGTAATCGCCGGAGCCACTCGACACTATGGCTGGCCAATAGCTTTAAGTTTATTTTTCCGCGGACCGCGTGCGCCATTTCGGGACGAAATAGTTTCGCGATTACGCAAGTTATTATTATTTTGCGTCCCGTCACACTAACTTCCACAGAAGCTAACAAAACACAACATGTGCCGTTAGCTAATCTCGGCATTGTCAAAATCGATGGTGGCCTAAGGTAATTAGTTTTTTATGATTCATAAAACTGAGTAAATAATCCCAGTACGATATAAAGGTTTTCTTCTGTGTGTATTGCAGGCACTTGTTTGGCTGTTCCAAAAGAACGCTGCCTAAATTGCGGCGTGGTAACATATTAGCCTCTTGTTTTAAAAAAATAACACAGGCGGCCTGCCGACATGTCGCCATACTTAGAGACTGGGCGCTCAGTATTATCAATCCAATCAATGTTTTATTTTTCTTTCATGAATAAAGATGGACGTCAGGCTGCAGCAAGCAGATTGACGAGGCCCCATCACCAAGTTCACAGTTGGTTCCGTGGCTGCGTAATGCAGTGTAGCTATACAACATCTTCACACGCATTATTAAGGATATAGAATAACAAAATATGATACTAGAAGAATTATTCTATCATACATCCGTCGACGAAATATGCATTTACGAAGTAATTAATAAGTAATTGGCATTCAAGGAGTAGAGAGAAGCTTCATTATTTCATGAGATGGCAAAGTATGGCTAAAATATTTCTTATGATAGAGTGTTTGTAATACTAAATATGGTAATATATATTTAATGTCTGGGAGACCATAGTTTGTGCGAGCGGTGGGTGCATTCCATAGGTCACCTAGACGAGTGAGGTAGGTGTTAGTATATTTAACTAGGTTAAAAGTTTGTAGAAAACAACTGCGTTCGCCTCTTGTTGCTGCTTTATATACGACCAAGAGGCGTTAGGTATGCAGGTTTGTAAACCGAATAATTTCAAATCGCGTGAAATCTTTGTCCATGTGGGGAAAATATGGCATATTTGCGACTATTCTTAATGTTTTTTTGTTTTCTGTTTTTTTTGTAGAATCAAAAGTTTGTTTTTGTTTTGTAAGGTACCGATGTCCCTTGCGTGATGACAATATAGAAAGTTTAATTGCACAAGGCTGCGAAGGATTATCAGATTAACAATCTGGGTGAATATTGGGCGGTATCTAGATAGTGTTCGTATGACCTTTCTTGCTTTTTGTTAAAAACAATATTTCTGCGTGATCATTTCAGAAATAGTAGTCTGAAACGATGACAACTAATATTTTGAACGTTTTTAATACTTCAATCACGGCACCAGCTAAAGTCATGTAAACGGTAGTGTGAATAGCCAACATTTCTGCACACGGAAGAGCACCCATTTAGATTTCTCACATTAATTCCTAAACGATTTGTTTCAACCCACATATGTAGTTGCGAGAGCAAACGATCTGACGTCATATCGTTTTCGTTACATGTACTACTCTTCACCAACAAGGTGTGTCATCAGGATAGGATATAATTTTTTTAGTTTTGAACACAGTGTTCGATGTCATTGGTAAACTAAAGTACGGTTGACAAATCAAAAAGGTCAAACTCGGAGGTGACAACTAGAGCCCCAAAGCGTAGATTTAATTAGGAAGCTTTATGACAACATTTCATTCAGAACATTACTGTGTTTTTTTTTGTTTTTTTTTTCTTTAACTTCAACCGCGAACTTAGTTTAGCGCTGTTATCTTTTCTCATGAAAGTAAATAAGTAGAACAAAACATATATCAGGTCCGATTGTTTGTACTAAGATTCTGTCACTCTTTGAAATCCACACTCCCGAAATAGGAGACGGATCCCGAAAGAACGGATAAGTTGCTGCCCACGCGTATTTACACACACGCCAACTTGTATGTCTTCAAGTCACAGAGGCCGTGAGGTCAGTGTTGTCATTGTCGGACTGAGTTCGACTTGCTCTTTTCGTTCCTTAGTCCCTTCGTTAAAGTCTTCCCCTTCGCTGCCTTCGGCTAAGGAAATAAAAAAAATTGCGTCACTTCTGAGCAATGACAATCCCGGTTTGCGTTTCCGGTGAATGCGCCGGAAGTCAACACGTCTTGCCACTGCCGGAAGGAATTGGAGGAGCCGCCTGGTCTAGCGACCGCGTGACCAAGCGTAGTTTCTGTTGATCAATCATGGTCCGTAGCCTCAACCTCCCATCTTTTTTTTTTCTTTCTGTCTCTTGCGATATAAATATTTTTTTTCTATTTTGTCCCCCACTTCCTTTTTTTTATCAGTTCATGACACGTGCTCTATTGCTTTGTCCAACGCTGCAGTTTGTTACCGTAAAGAAATGGTTCTTTGACCCCGAGTGCCTTCTCAATTTTTATTTTTGCACTCTTGCTCACGTTTGGCTCCGGTGTCGCAGAAATCCAAGAATCAGGCTGTACTGGCGTCGCTTGCTTACTAATATACGTATATGCCACAAACAAATTCTTCTCGCGTATTGTTCCCAATTGGCGGCATATTCTTGGACCATTCCCTCGCACTTTAGCATTATTTCTTCGTCCGACAGTGTTCTATTCCACTTGCTCGGTCATTTATTTTAGACGTGAAAAACACTACCCGGAAATAATTGCAGAAATGTCACATGACCAACGTACATAGTGCTAAAGCTTGCATGGAAACTAAGGTTGACAAAAGTTTCAAGATATTTCTTTGAGAATGCAGAACATTGTGAAGCTAATCGTCCTCTCATTCCTTACCTACGTTTATTTCTGGGCAACACTCTAAGATATTTAATCAATCTACAGGGTGTCGGAAAAAATCTTTACAGGGTGTTTCTTTACTCACCGTAAAAATAAAATACGCATTGCTGAATGCTAATTCTCCGCTCAAATATAGCGCTTTCCCGTTCCCGAACCAGATGGCAAAGTTTCAGAATTAACCATCTTCTTATTCGAAAGTTATAATTCATTTTCTGAAACTTTGAATGAGAAGGGTAGCCGACTGATAGCTCTCGAATGCATGAAACTGAATCGCACCAGTTACCAAAAACGGGTGAGTCCCGCGCACCCTAGTATCACTCGACGCCAGTGAGGTTGCGATGTTAAGTCTATATGAGCACAAAAAAAAAACGAAGCAGGATGTAAAAAGGGTGAGCTTAGGTTACACCCTCTAGATGATATGTCTGTATATTTCTCTAGGCGTTACATTGTTTGAAAAGGTCCCAGCACAAGCGCAAAAAAGAAACAACATTGCTTTCTTCTATTTTTTTTTTGACAATCTATCGAGCGAATTGCGAGCGTTGAATCTATTCTGATATTACGCGATGGGTGTCGACGAAAAAATTATTCAGCCCGACTTATTTCTCGTCGCGTAGCCAAGTTTTTTTTTTATTATTATTTTTACCGATCGGCCACTAAAACTGGTCTTTTCCCAAATTAGGCGACTCGTGACCGATCGGCGGTCGTATAAATGAAACAAGAAGATTTCTCGCAAGAGCCATATGTCAATGTCTCGCATTTCAGGGATCTCTGGGGTTTCTTACAGCTTTTTCAACTTTGAGATTTCTTGTTTCTTGTCTTACAGCTTTACCAACTTTTGGTCTGGTGTGAATTATAAAACTCTCCATGAAGCTTTATTTATTTATAAAACCGATGTTTTGAATCAAGATGAAAGTGAAAAAAAGTGCTGGTGTTGCTTTCGTGTCTGTGAGTTTAATAGTAAATAAAATGTGAGTTACTGACATACATCTATAAATCGTATACGTATATTTCTGTGTATATTCGTGCGTATATGTGTGTGTAGATTTGAACTTCTCACTCTCCCGCAATTATATACCGGGCGCTGCAGGTTAAAAGAAAAAAAAATAATGACAACAAAAAGCCATCTAGTGAATTAGGTGTCGTCGAATTGGCATCGAATTCATGAGATCTTTCCGCGAACGCCGTTCTAATCTCACATTCTGCTTTAATTTGAATGTACTCTTTACGTCATGAAGACCGGCAACTCTGGGAAACCGTAGCAGCATATTTTGTTCATTACCTGAACTGTCGAAGAGCATCGTCACTGGCTATTAAATTTATTTCTTGAGACCTGACATCATAACTCCCCCTATACAGGGTATTCAACGATAAACAAAAAGAAACATGGCCATACCGCCGGAGAGAGCATGTTACCTCCGGTTGGTCATTGTTTTTGCGTGTTTTCGAGGGCTCGCATTTCAGGGCTCGCAATGTGCAGCGCGTAACTTAAATGTCTCACAGCCGAGGACCAACTCATGGACGTTCTGAAATGTACTTATACTGGGTCAAGGGTGCCTTCCTAATGTCTTAAATGAAATCAATGAGACTTTGTTCTTCAAAGAAATAACAAATCTGGCAAAGGCATCGTGGGCGAAACTTCATGAATGCATATTCGAGCTACCTGGCTGGTAAACCTAAGGACGACTTAAAAAGGCACTTAAGACTACTAACGTGTCGGGATGCGAAAGCATTGCGACACGTTAGCAGTCCTGTCCTGATATAACGTTATTAGAGTAGTATGTAACAAAAAAAATGTATAACAAAGTATTTTTGTGGCCATAGCTTGTACAACGTGAAAATAATGTCAGAACACGTGCAAACAGGTACAAACTAGGCAGCTATCGACAGGCTTTACTCAGGGCTAACATAGCCATTGACAAAACAAGGAATACTGAATATCATAAGTCATCCAGATCGAAATTACTTTATGACCCTAGTAAAATACATATTTTCAAGCTTTTCTAAATTAACAAAAAAAACGTTTTGCTTTTTGTTTGCTTTATAGTTGAAGTTTTGTTAACAGCCTCTTACCATTTACCACAGCCGTAATATGCTGCACTTTCGTACCTGTGCATTTACACTCGAAACTGAAAAGTAGAATAAAATAGCTAAATATGGCCTATCAATGAAATAAGGCGCATCAAAATAAACCCGACAACACTCTTCGAATCACGCGTACTTCATGTACTTCACATAGCTCTGGTTGCAATGTTTGAATATCGTTATTGGCTTTGAAAATACCCACATTGAAAACTTGAGGGACATTTGGAACCATGATTCCAATCCCAACCTGACCTCCAAAAGACAACAAACTTGGCGCAGAAAGTTCGATGACAAAGGAGAACAAATGTTTAACGTCTATAAAGGACTGTTGTTGTTCTTCATAACGTAGGGCAATACCGAAGTTAGCTGACAACTCGACAAGGAAGTGCGTCCCTTCGTCACACAATGATGACGACCCCCGTCCGAAACACATTTCGATTGCTATGCTGCTCGTGGTCAATATAGACCACTATCGGTAAAATCGAATTCTGAAAAATGAATCCGACGCGCATTCATCAGCTTCTACTGATTTAAAGCGAAAACGCACAAGCCTATAGTTTTAGGCAGGATTCCACGTTTTCGGAATTTATTTCTCGCGAACATCGAAGGGCGTTTATTTCAGAGTCTATTTTTTGCCGAGAATTCTGAGTTTATCGGAGTTTATTTATGATTGATTCCCAATTCTCCTAAATTCGGTCTTGAATATTGTTCTCTGCCCTCTGATACAAAATTAAATATGAAAACAAATATGTTCCGGACACAAACCTGCCATAGGTTCATAGGAACTTACCGGAATTCAATGATGTTTCTTCAGCTAGGTTCAGCATCGCGCCCCTGCCATTGGTAATACTAATTGTCCCGCAACAAAGCTCATAAACAAGAGTTGCTTTCATACACGTAGATACTTTGAAATCACCGAACCCCTTGACGTAGTCTCTGCAAAGCTGGTTTCTTCTTATGTCATTTCACCGCTCCACCCTTGGGCTGCGCAGGGTGGAGGAGTGATTTAGAAGTTAGAACCTTTTGACGCCCCCTCTCTCTTAGAATGATCATAGCTTCACTGTTCAAAAAACACGACACCAACTTCGGACGTCCAAATTGAAAACTAGAACAGTGGCTTTTGTCCTGACCCCCTAAATTACATAACCCGCGGTCCTGAAAAGAAAACTTGACGAGAAAAACGGTGAACCACATTTTGCCAATAGTCCAAGATTTTAAAGGACACTAAACAGGCCTCTTTTCAAAACCACTAACCCTGTAATCTGATGAAGCTTGTCTGTAGAATACTGTATTTTTTATTTTTTTCCCATCATGACAACGAAGTTCTGAGTTTTTCGGATAAATTCACACACTTGAAACTTTTACAGGCAAGTGTTTCCCGAAGATTATCGGATTTATCAGAAATCTCGGAACACTCCTTTTAAGTAAGCCGTACATTTTCCGGTGTTCATTTAAAAAGAAGAAAAAAACACCTGCGGATGTTTTTGGTATTTATTTTTTATATATCGATGTATTTACGTGATCAATTTCGGACCGATGCTAAAAGACTGTAATTGCCGGTGAAAAATTTTATTAAAAAAGCAGGTTTTAAGTCAACGATTGGAAGGGTTTCGCCAAAGACGTCCTTGCTGAAGCAAACATTTCCAGAAAAAGTTGTCTTAACGTGTTCGCATAAGAACGCTCGTTTTGACGAAAACCCGGCGGTGTCTTTCGTTTGTCAGCGCCTGGGAGACAGGGAGCAGGAGGGGGAGAGTGTAACGCGTGAGACTTCCCTATTGGTTCGAAGCGCTGACGTCAGCACGCGTCAACCTCTTCCTCTCTCCCGGCGCTGACAAACTGAGAGACACCACCGGATTTTCCTCAAAACGAGACCTTTAGTTTTCGTCAAAGTCACGCGCGCTGCTGGCGCGAAGTGAGAGAGAAAGACTCGCTGCGCAACACCTCCTAGATTAAGCCGTAGTGCTGAATGGGATGGCTTAATCAGAGAAGGCCAACGCTGGACGCAGATTCGAAACGAGTGCTGCGTCAGCGCTCGGCTTCTAGTCAAGTTTGAGCCGAACGTTGACGCAATCGCCTTGTCCTACTCTGTGCCCAGCTTTGGCCTTCTCTGGTGACGCCATCTCATTCAGCACTACGGCTTTGTTATCTAGGAGGTGTTGCTCCGCGGCGCGGTGAAATGCAGGCGTGCTCAGTTGCCGCTCTGCCGGAGCCGGTTGTTTTTTGCTCCGAGTTTCCGTAATAGTGGTGCGTGGGCTGTAATGTTTGTGTGTGTAGGAAAAACGATGGATGCGGTTCTCTCCATGACTGATATAGATGCGGTTCCCTCCACGAATGGTATGGATGGGTTTCTTTCCACGAGTGATTTGGATGGCAGTTTCCAAGGGCGTCGACGTACTCTGACGAGGCAGAGTACAGAAAAGGGGTTAAAAAAATAACAAAAAGATCCATTGGCGGATTTTTAGGGAATCCATTAGCATGACCCTTGGGAAACACCACACGTCCAATTTGAGAGACGCTTAACACTGACCCCGTAACGAGGCTAAAAAGAGGCAGCAATAAATAGATAAAGCGAAAAGAGAAAAGAGAAGTGGTGAGCATTAGCGTTTCCAAAAGGGGTCGTGCGTGGCGTTTGCAAGGGTCATGCTAACGCATAACGTGGGAATCCTCCAATAAATATTTGTGTAATTTTTAGAGCGCAGCTCTTAGGCGCCCGTTTCCGGCTTGAGCGGCATCACCGTCGGCGTCGGCTTGACCGTGAGGATCACGTGACCCCTGAGGTCGCGTGACCCCCCTGGTCGCGTGACCCCCTGAGGTCGCGTGACCCCCCTGAGGTCGCGTGACCACCCTGAGGTCGCGTGACCACCCTGAGGTCGCGTGACCACCCTGAGGTCGCGTGACCCCTGGTCCTGAGGTCGCGTGACCCCTCATGAGGTCACGTGACACCCCCTGAGGTCACGTGACACCCCCTGAGGTCATATGACCCCCGGCCCTCCGATTTCACGTGGCCCCCAAGCTCTCGTGATCCCCATGACGTCACGGGGGTCACGTGACCTCGCAGGGGCCACGTGGCCCCCGTGGTGGAGTAGCAGGCAGGATGACGAGGTGAGGAGGAGAGGAGGAGGGGTATACCCTCCCCTCAGTAACCTTCCATCCTCCTCTTCAAGAGGTGCGCTCTAATTCGGCGTTACGGGGAGTTGTAAACGGCTTTCATTTTTATCCATGTTTTCTTTTTACATTAGAGGTTGCTTATTAGTGTTTTCAGCTTTATTCAATTTTGTGTTGTTGACACCGACGGATGTTTTAAAATGCTCCCTAGATAAAACCGGAAGAGTCCTAGGTTTATATATAGGGCTCGCTGATTTAAGCTTGGGACAAGTGAAATCAGTTGGAGATTATGATATTGATGCATTGTTTATTTCACCCTATTCCAGAGGCTCACAGGGAGTGCGGAGCTAACGGCACATGGCTGCATGGAAACTGGACGAACTACACCGAGTGCCTCGGCCTGTTGCCCCAGGTAGGTACACCGACAGGTTCGCAACGTATTCTTGTAAGAGCTGTATTAACTCGACACACATGTGCTATTGTCTAGTTGACTGCACAAATTCGCCGATCAGGTATTTTCGTCCCTATCGTACGCCCGCTTTCCATTCATTCTGAATGCTCCGAATTTAAGCGATATAGAACTTTCAAGTGCAACTTTTTAAGCGCTGAATTGGTTGCGTGAATAAGGTATATTGAACGTTTGCAACGGCCTCGAGGCATTGTAAATAGCACACTCACTAAGCTGTGGTGCCAAAAAACATCGTTATCTGCCACCATAATAGTACATTACATTTTTTTACACTACCCTACCGTTCAAATTAAACTTGCTTTCTTCAACGAAAGAGAAAGAACAAGAATCAGTTCGAGGACAACTTCATAACGCTATTCGATAATACCTAGAAAACAAACGAACGACACTAACTGGCACCGCGTAAAGGCCTAAAACTGTGGGGCGTAAAATACGGACCAAACTGACAGACGCAGGGTGTTCCTTGCCATTTTCTTTGTAAAGTTTAGTCTGGATATCCTCTTAAAAGACGAATTACGCACTGTGTAGCTTCTCCAACGCAAGCCTGGTTCAGCCAGCTCAGCCAAGCAAACAACACCCAGGATAATCAAGAGCCTGCCAACAGCCTCCTTTACTTCTACGAAACGTGAAAAGACTGGGACGGCGCCAACTTGGCATTTGAAAACAAGCCCGACGCCGAAGGTCATTTTTACGCTTTAATTGGACACGAACGTTGACGCTGCACTCGTGGCCCATCTGTGTCAGCGCTGGATCAAACTGTAATGGCGTCATATTGCTAGTGCACGAGCTTTTGCTATTCAAGGGGGTGTCGTCCAACCGCTAGACCTCAGCACATCCGTACCCTTTGGGTCTTTTTCCGAGTCCGTGCTTCCTGAACTTCAGCGCCCCCATTACTCCGCTTGACGTTAATCGGATGGACCGTAGCGGACGCTACGACCCATCCCAGCCAATCCAGTGCCGCGAACGTACCACGTGACTACCCGCCTCGCGCGTCTCTACGATCCTCCCGAAGATCACGTGACTTTCACGTGTCATTGGGTTGGCCTCGATTACTCGCACCGTCCTCTCCGGTCCATCGTAAGGTGAAACCGCGGGTTTCAGCATGCCAATCTATGTGGTCCTGGCTCGGCGTCATCCCTCTTGTAACCTGGCACGTCCGAGCAAGCTGCTGACTCGGCTCACAGAATCGATCAGGTTCGCTCGACTGCCGCCGCCGGCACGCGTATTTGCGTGTTCGGACATTTGCATCCCAGGCAGTGTTGTTCGGCCGTACACAACATACCCTGTGCACAGCCAAGCATACAGTCCGGTGGTAGCTGCGTGCTCGTTAAACCAGTCATCATGTGATCAATCTTCCGCCAACATTCACTCGCAGATAAAAGGTCAGCTGATGAAGGGAGGCTGGTGACTGGTCTTGCGAGCGTATAGCTTCCACCGCATTGTCGGCTTAGGGGTGAACGCGGAATAGGAACCGCTACCTCCTGGCTCTATACCCTCCGGCCGGAAAAGCTGAGATTGCTTTCAAAGGGGGCCTCGCGAAATGGAACTCTGTCGCTCGGTTAATTTTAAGGAGCTCGGCGAAATGTTTAAGTCACGCGGATGAATGTACGGGCGGCGAACCCCGCTACGGCGGGCATTGTTCATCGGCGCTAACGTTCTCTCAGTCGTCTTGTCGCTAAATGACCAGATGTTTCCTAGTTTTTTGTGTGCTTTTTTAAGCTTCCGGGTTCTTTGTGAGTTCGGACCAGTCGGGGAAATGTTTAGCATGAAGGTAGATATGCAGCAGGACGAATGGTTGTATAGAGTTCTTCGAGTCCAACGGTTTGAATGAGAAACTGGCGACGAATCACTAACATCGAAATATCGGCCCTATGTCTTCTTCGATGTTCTTAGAGCATGCTTGCATCTGTGCCGTTAGTTTTAAATTTAGGTTTCCTCAGAAGTCTTGTGTTATACGATATTGTTGAGCGACCAACATAATTACGCGCGCACTCCTGGCAACGATAAGAATTAAGATGATACACTAAAAACGAGGACCGCGTGAAATTGGAATCGCGGACGCTCATTGAAACTGAGACAATAAAATGCCACGAGCATCTCAAGTCGAAAAACTAGTGACCGCGTGCGCTCCGAAGAAATTGAGAACTACGGAATTTTGCAAGCAATTCAGTGACGCGTCCCCTTGTTCAATGCTGTTCGTTTCTAGTTGCTGGATAAATCATCTTTAGCACCTGCTTAATCACTCTTTTTCTTGCACAAATTTCCCAATTTGCCGTTACTAAAAATATGCTGATCTCTTCCGCCATACATTGCCGTTAATTGTACGAGTTGAAAAGCAGCCAAAAAGCTACAGCCCCGACGCATGCCGCAATCATAAATTATACGTATTCATTCTCATATATACGCCTGACGTGTATCAAATTCACAAGATTGAGAACTTATTTGTGCAACTGAGGAAATATCATAATCTAAACCACGAGACAAGGATAAATAAAATAATCAACAAGACGACACAAAATCTCAATCTTACAAATTTTGTGTCGTTTTGCCAGTTTTTTTTTTTAATTTCTTCCTGCCTCATGTGTTAAGATTGTGAAAGAAAATTATGTTAAGTTTCTGCATGGACCTAATGTTTCTCGAAATGTGACGCGAATGGACACCAGTAACAACAAAACAGTAAAACTTTTATTCCATAAATACATAGGAAAGCAAAAGTAAATTACGTTACTTTATATTAGTAAGAGTAGCCTGCTCTTTCTATTCTGAAGTAAAGCAGAGCGGTAACGCGGTTCCTAATATTTGAAAGTAGCGAGTAACGTATTTTGTTACTTTTTATCGGTAACGCCTACAACACTGCTTATGCGACGCTTGCTTACCTTTCTACAAAAAAAAATCTCGGGTCAGAATACAATGAAAGTCATTTTATCGATTTCTGTCCTATTTATTTTACAAGCGATCTTCCTTCCAGAAACACTTCGCGAGCTGGAAAGAAGATCGCAATTGTAGATCATCCTAAAAGTCTTGACACCACTGCCCGGAAGATGCGCTAAAAAGCAAGACACTTTCAATTAATTTTTTCGAACGCCATACAAGCAGACGCCTATTGTCTAAACAAAAAAATAAATATTCATAGACAGATTAAGGAAATTATGCCATTTTATTTAGTTTAAACAATGAAGAAGTGCAGAGATGAAAGGCGGTCACTCACCTCAGCGAAGTACACGTATATGTTGATGATGCGGTCCCTAGGGCTCTCCACTGGAAATGGACAGGTCCTGGTTCGATACCAGGACCAGGCGGATTATTTCGGTCGCGCACCAGTCACCCAGCTGTCTTCGGAGGTTTTGTGCAGTGTCCTTTGTTTGCCCTGTTCCCTTTCTCCTGGGATTATTATCGTCGTACACGTAAATACTTAGTAAGACGGGAGTTCACCTCTTGGGGAAAATATCGCAAATATTCAATAATGGTAGCACCGTATTTTGGTTTTCAGTTTTCAAAAATGAAACCCCAACCGTGTGCTCCGAATCAAATGATAGTAGTAACATGACAACTGTCGAGGAAAAAAACGCACACACAAACGCAACGTTTTACTTGTCGAGGAGGCTTCTACTTTTTGTTCGCTTCTGCGATTTGAGTTTACTTTTACCGGAATAAAATTTTTCCGGTCTTTCCCTGACAAACAAGAACACGCATTCCTGAAACAAATTAATGCCCTGCTTTTTCCTTCTTTTTTTTTTTTTGTAGTGGCAACATTTTTTGGCGAGATAGAACGCTCTAAAGCGATCTTTGATAAGAGTCAGGTCTTGGTTGGCGTAAAGAACAATTTTCTCCCCTGATGGGTACCTCATTCTTTAAAGAGTGCTTTGCTCCCGAAAAACATCCGGCGATGCACTTCATAGTAGCACTCACTTATTCACTCTTCACTCTGCTGACGCGCGTGTTTATGGGCCGCCTTCTGCAAAATGATGCATCCGGACCCGCGGATATCCGCGTCCGATATGCATCCGCAATCCCATGGCATCCGCATCAAATCCGGAATCCGCCAAGTCTGAATCATTTTTATCCAGATCCGCCAGTTGACTGCGGATATCCGCGGATGAACCGCGTGTAATATCTTACTTCTCCCTTTTGACTTGTATTAGTTTACTTTTTTAGCTAGCTACGCGGCCTGTGAAGCAAGCCGGTAGCATGACACTCGGTGTCTTCTACTTCCATTTATTATACTTTCTCCCGGCGCGGTGGTAGAGAAACCCGCCCTTAAATGCTTAAA